>RJWM01050509.1:0-11062 GCA_004363535.1 Dasyprocta punctata
TAGTTGCTATCAAGCTAGCTGGTCCTCATAACCAGCAGGTTGCTTACCAGTGGTGGTGGGTGGGTGTCCTTGATTCTTAGCCTGCATGCTGGTAGGTGTACAGGAGGCACATCTTTCTCTCCCTGGAGTCCAGACCAGTCACACACACTTACCAGGAAGGCACGCTAGTTTTCTTCTGGTTGGAGCCTCTCTAACCCAACATGGCAGGTTCCTGAGAGGCACATCTTTCTCTCCCTGGAGTCCGCACCAGTTGCTCAGTCGCCAGGAAGGCAGGCTAGTTGTCTTCTGGTTGGAGCCTCTCTGACCCAACATGGCGGGTTCTCACCATGATGGTATTATAAATAATGCAGCATATATATATACAAATGATGGAATATATATATATATATATATAGCTATGAAACGACCTACAAAACATTGTCCAGTGGAAAAAACTCAAACACAACGAACAATAGGTACATGACAGTATTTTTAAAACTGAATATGCACCTAAACATATGCTTAGTTTATGCATAGACTATCTCTGGAGGTATACCTAAATAATTGGTAGCTGGCAATAGCTGTTTTTCAGAAAAATATTAGGATGTGTAACATTTTTACATGTTTGTTACTTAATTCTTATTCAGTTTCAAGATCCTAAGGACACCAGCAGCACATGCCTATAATCCCAGGTAACTGGGAGATTGCATACAGGAGAAATGCAAATTCAAGCCTAGCCTGATTGACTTAGTGACAGCCTGTCTCAAAACAAAAAATAAAAAAGGCCTCTGATACAGGTCAGGGAAAGAGTACTCATATTGGTCAGTTTTTCTGTTACTGACACCTGCAATTTAAGAGAAGAGTTTTGTTCAGCTCACAGTTTCAGAAGTTTCAGTCCATAGTCAGCAAGCTCCAAGGCAGAAACTAATGGCGGAAGAGTGTGAAGAAGTAAAAGTGCTCAATTCATGGCCACAGGCAAGCAGAACTCCATGAAGAGTGCCTGTGAGAGATGCATCCTCCAAAGGCACAACCCCAGCCACCCGCCTCCAACGGGACCCCACTCCCAAGCAACACTTTTGGGTATGAACATCAGCAGATTAAACTACTGATGAATATAGAGCCCTTGTGATCTATTCACACTCCAGGCATCTCTTAATACAATCAGGTTGACAATTAAAATTAGCTGTCATAAACTGGGCCTGGGGCACATGATTATAATCCCAGCACTCTGGGAGGGTGAATGAGGAGGACTGCAAATTTAAGGCCAGGCAACTTAGTAAGAATATGCCTCAAAATTTAAAAATACAAGAAGGAACTGGATGTGTAGCTCATTGTGAAGGCCCTGGTACCATGAAAAAAATAATCCTAAAGAGAAGATCATGCTATATTTTTCATGATAATCCCACATGCAGGAAATTACACACAGTTAACAACCAGTGGATGTGTAAGTTAACATGTTCAAATCTAGTGAAGTCACATAAAGAAAAAGGTGTGGAGGAAAAGATTCATCTAAACTGGTCAAGAAAATAATGTGAGGGCTCCCATGAGGAAGTGCTTAAATCCAGTGGACATAACCATTTCGTATCCTTATGTTACACAGTAAATATAACCAAAAACTGGCAATAACTGGAATTCTAATTGCTATATAATAAGCATAACAGAAAAGATAAAACTTTCCATTTTGTCCCCAGAAAATTTGCAACTCATCATGTTTATCCTGCAACCAACTCTCACACACTGCCATCTGCAGTTATATTTGCATTGTAAAATTAATAGACCATGTGGTTCCCAGAAAAGACCTAGCTTAGAAAGGGTACTTCCCACCACACACGGTACAACAAGAAACAGCTGGCTCCATGGGTAGGGAGATTTCTGACTGGGGCGGAAGCATTTGCCATGGGCTGTTGCTGTTCTTGGGGCACCAACCCAGCCCACCAGTTCTTCATGATATGATACAAACAGGTGGTCTCTACTCCACTTCATTTCTTTATTCAAAACATTTTCTTAAGGTCACATTAACAAGCACGTGTAAGTGAAATACAAAAATGACTAACCAAAAAAAAAAAAAAAAAAAAAAAGAGCCCCCCATCAAAGCCAGGCATAGTGGAGGCTGAGGCATGAGCATTGCCATGAGTTCAAAGCCAGCCTGGGCTCCACAGTGGGTTCAAGGCTAGTCTGAATTGTGTAGCAAGACCTTGTCTCAAAATAAATAAATAAACAAAAAATCTCCCTTCCCCAAAGGTGACTTGGTATAATTTCAGAGAAGATACAGCTTTTGCCAAACGGATTAGAACATTGAAAAGTCTATAAACCTGAAAAGTCTTACTGCTTGAAAAGTCAATTCAAAAAGAGGTGACATAATAAACCACCTTCTTCACTGATACAGGAAAATCAGCTGACTACTTGGCAGTTTAAATAGCTGAAGAGAAAACATTGAAAGGGAATGAGAGTTAGCTAATATTTTAAACTTATTAAGCACTTAATACTGTGGCCATGACTGCAACAAAATATCTGTGAGAATCAAGAATAATAAAGGAAGAAGTTTACTCTGGTTCATGATTTCAGAGTTTCAGCCCAAGTCCCTTGGCTGTGTTGCTTTGGGCTGTGGCAGCACTGTACATCATGGTGGGAGAACGTGGTGGGAGAGCCTGTTTACCTCCCTGTGGTCAGGAAGCAAAGAAAAGGCAGCAGTTGGGGTCCCATTATCTCTTTCAAAGACACACCCTAATGACCTTACTTTCTTCCACAAGGCCCCATCTCCTAAAGGTTCCAGCAACATCAGACAGGACCATAACCTGGAGAAACACCCCTTTAATAGAAGGCCTTTGGAGGACACGTCCTATCCAGACTACAGAAACTTTTACTAGATTATTTCTGTCTTCCTCACACAAACATTGCTCTTTCCTTGCTAAAGAAACTAAAACTCAAAGAAGACATAAGACTTGCCATACTTACCTTCACCATGTTTCAGGTTCCTCCACTGTCAAATGACCAGTAACTATAGAGTAGGGTTATATTAAGCAAAAACAGACTTATATGGGGGCTTAGAAAACTTAGTAAACACTAGCATTTGTGTCGAATGATGGCTGGAGAGAATCAGGAAAAACGTACTTTGTTGAGAGACAAGAATATGATCCAGGTGTCAACATGAGATCGAGGTAAAGAAGTAACAAAGACATTTCAGTGTGTACGCCTATGAAGACAGGAGTAGTGAAAAACTCCCATAACATGGACCAATGACAGTGGAACCCAGCATTTATGAAGATAAACTTAGAGATCAGTCATCCGGTACTTTAGAATACCCTGAAGTTTGTTTCCTTATTGGCTTTGTTGTTGCTGTTTCCTAATCATTAGACAAAAAAAAAAAAAAAAAGACATCACTGTGTGGAACCATCTCAAAAAGAATTGTGTAAAAAATATAAGCGATACAATTCGAATCCTGTGAGGAATATCTTCTACTTGTTCAGCTCAACCAAAAGCTTCAGGAGACAAAGCAACAACTTTGATTCCTAAATGAGCATCAGTCCCTGTGGTTCAGTTACTCAGAGCTTCCAGCCTCACTGAGCCTAATAGTTCATGCTGCACAGCTGGGTTCTGAGCCTGGGGCTCCCAGTGACTTTTCAGAGAGCTTCATGATTGGTTTGCTTCCATGGGATTTGGATCAAGTTGAAAAATGAACCCAAGGTTATTTGGAAACCGTTCATATTTAAGAGACCTTCAAATAATTCACAAATAAAAAGTAGTCTATAAATATTGCATAATAACCTTATAATAACTACCCACTTGTTAATGTTTATCACAGGGGGACAAATTAACAACAGGCACACCCATACTTCAAAAGTTAGGAAATTGAGGATACCATCCAAATTTGGAAGAGTTGAAATCATTTTACGCAGAGGGGAAATAGCAGTTCATAATGGCAGGGAACTGCCTTTCAATTTCCCAGTGTTGTGAAGAAAGTACTCTATTCTAGATGATACCTCTTTCTGACAAACCATCCCCAGCCTCCAACACCCAAACCACCAACACCCGTCCCCATCAGCTCATCGTTTGTGATCCCTGGAGCCTGCGCTATTCCGTAGTCACAAGGTTAGTGTTATCTTTAATGCATAAACCAAATGAAACAAATTCAGGGACACCTAACAACTGAAATGTCTTTCCAATTGCCATCCATCACCACCACTTTGCGGCATCTGTGCTAACTCTGACCCCCTCATCCTGGCGCAGAGCTTCCCTTTCGGACAGGATCTGCATTAGTGAGCCAAATCGGCCATTTCTCATTGCAGACTTGCTGGCTGGAAAATCAGCATTTACAAAGCAGCTTGTGATGCGGGGAACAGCCCAGACAGAAATGTAATAAACAATGTTTTGAATTACATTTTGGACATTTAAAAATGCTCTGGGCTCAATTTTCGAAGACATTTGCATTTGTAATGAAAGGGAAAAAAATCCATCATTGAGCTTCCAATCTCAGGTTAACAGGCCCTTTTATGTTGTAAATTTTTTGCAGGAGCAATTACAAATTGTACACAGATTCATTATTTCTCAAGTACTTTATCAGGACATTTCCCCATACATCTAATTTGTCCTGTCTGAAATGTAACTTGACATAAGGGATTTTCTTAATTGCTTTTGAAGCCCTTCCAAGATAATCAACTGCTTTTTGGAGCATGATAAAAGACAGCAGACAATATTGCCCGTCTGTCTTAGGATCCTACACTGAAGTTTTCGGGTAAGAGCAAAGAAAAGCGTTATTTGCCTCTTACAAGATTGCAGCATCTCTATTTTTAATTTGCTTCCCATTTAAATGACTTTGTCAGTGCCGACAAGTAGCAAAGAGAAATTGTTCCATTTTTATCTGCCCTCTTGCGATGGTTGTCGTTTGGGGGATAAGTACAGTCAATATTTACAAAAGGATAAAAGTACAATCTTTCCTATTCTAAGAAATCTTTGCCAAAGATTAAAAAAGAGTAAGTCAAAAATAAAATAACCAATTTTGAGATGAGAATACCATTAAAAGCTGCTTATGATGTACTGGAATGTCATAATATGTCCCATAAATATTTATAATTACTATACAATGTACCAATTAAATATATATAGATTATTTAAAAGGTAGTTATGTTTCTAACCTCCTGTAGCACATTTAAGCTAATGATCAAATGATACTACATTTATTCATTTTAGGAGAATGTTTTTACCTTGAGTTTTGAAGCTGGTGCAATTCTAAATAATTGCAGTTTTTAGTTATAGAACAAACTGTATTTACTGTACATGGTAGGCAGGATGTCACACATGCCCCACATCAAACCCTAATTCCCAGAACTCAAAAAGGTAAGATGGTTAAATTTATCAGCTCTGGAATGGAGAGATTTTCCTGGATTACCAGGGAATTTTCAATTTAATCATATGCCACCTCCCCGGCCGGTGCAGCGCAGGCACGGATCAGGAAGCAATATAGACTGCCCTCTGAGGTCCTGATCCCAGGACCTTGGAGGAGAATGAGTAGGGCCCCTCCGGGACCCCCGGCCGGCCGGCGCGGTGCAGGCATGGATCAGGAAGCAATATGGACTGCCCTCTGGGGTCCTGATATCAGGACCTTGGAGGAGAACCAGTAGGGCCCCTCCAGGACCCCCGCCCAGCCCGCACGGGGCAGGCATGGATCAGGAAGCGATATGGACTGCCTTCTGGGGTCCTGATATCAGGACCTTGGAGGAGAAGGAGTAGGACCCCTCGCGGGACCCCCACCCGGCCCACGTGGCACCGGCACGCGGGCTTGGAATCAGGGACAAACACTAACTCCCCCCCGCCCAGTAAGCAACCTGCTGTTTTGGAGGTCTGGCTGGATTAATAGCAACCAAGTAACATCAACCAACTTTTGTTTTGTAGATTTGGCCAGGCCTCTGGGCAGCAACCCAAGCATCTCTTTATAGCAGGCAATGTAGCAAGTATGGGGGATTCTCTTCCGTCTTGTCTTTTCTTATTAATAAAATATTAAAAATAAATAAATAAATAAATAAACATATGCCACCTTAATGGTGGAAAATCTTTCCTACGGCGCTCAGAGAGAAGAAACAGACAACTCAACCTGTTGCTGGTGGCCTTTAAAATGCAGGAAGTGGGTCACAAACCAAGTTGATCAGTCCCCAACTTATAACAGCAAGAAAACAGGGGCCTTAGTCCCACACTCAAGGAACTGAACTCCACCATCAACCCAAGTAAGCAGGAAATTTATTCTCCCCTGGAGCCTCCAGAACAAAAGATATGTAGCCTGCAGACACCTTGATTTTGGCCAAATCAGACCTGGCTCAGATTTCTGAGCTATGGAACTATAAGAATACATTTGAATTATTTAAGCCACTAGGTTTGTGGTACTTTGTTATAGCTACATAGAAAAATAACATGTTAACCAGAGTGGTGGTGCGCGCTTATAATTCCAGCACTTGGGAGACTGAGGCAAGAGGATCATGAGTTCAAGGCCAGCTGGGTCTAGACAGTGAGAACTTGTCAAGGGAGGGAGGAGAGAAAACTAATATGCTATCCACAGTATAATGGATACTTGTATGTCCTTGAAGTGCCCAAATACAAGATATATAACTTCTTTTACAGTATTTAGTTAGCAGCACCCTATGCAGTTGATATTCAAATACTGCTTGCTAAAATCAAATTAATTATGCAGTGCATAAATGGAAAATAGAGATTCCAGTCTCCTCTTTGAAAGCTGCCATTATTAAGAACACTGATTGGGCCGCTGAGTAAAGGATGAAAATTAATAGCTTTGTTTTAGATCAACAATGTTAATGTGCATGCTGACCCTTAATCATCTTTCAAGAATTGCTCTTGGCAGGAACCAGAGAATTGAATGTTCTATAGTTCAAAGCTTAGCCTTGAGAGCCTGTAATAAGAAGTCCACAGGAGTTCAAAGAATATGCAGATCTTTCCAATGAAGGAGAGCCCCAAAACAATAGGAATCATGACTATTAACAGCATTGCTTTTTCCAGGTGAAGGCAGCCAATATTAATAGCTAAAAGTAAAATGGCTAGTTTAGTGCTTCATTTGTAGGAAATGATGACCTTATCTAAGATACTTAATGTTCCAGTTGCAGTTAATTAACTTTACCAAAGACATAATGACAAAGAATAGTAGTTCAAGTGAACCAAAGGATCACGAACTGCCACGTAAGGTATGAAACCGAAGAAAGCTGAGTCTCAGCTCATAAAGCAGGTCAGGAAGAGGTTCAGAATCCAAGACCATAAAATCAATAATGGTGTAATGTTCCACATTACCACAGTGGGTTAAATACATGTATCAAACTTTGTTTCCTCCCAAAACTTCAATGGAAAAATAAAAACACCATTTCAAACATTTTTATAATAGTACACGTTTGTAATACATGATGGTTACATTCACTGTGGGAGGTGGTGTGTGTAAATAACATATCTTTTGGGGGGGTTCTCAGAATCAGATTTAAGTCTTTAACAAATTAATTATAAACACAGATTACGAGCCAGACTAAGAGACCAAATATATATAAAACAAAAATAAATACATAAAACACATAGAACAATTATGCTAAATCAAAGTACACTGGCCGTGCTGGTTTTACAATAACATTTTTCTCTTACTTTTTCCTATTGTCTTCTATTTTACACTTTAATTTACTGGTTTTCTGATATAAGAGAAATTTTTATATTTAAGCTTGTATGTTTGATTTACTTCACATAACATTATGGTCTCAGGGTGAACCCACTTTCCTACAAATGACTCAAGTTTATCCTTCTTTATGGCACACTAGTATTCCATTGTGTATAAATGCCACATTCCCTTTATCTATTTATCTGTTGATGGACATACAGGTCACTTCCAAGATTTATGAATTGTGAATTGTGCTGCTATAAACACGGGTCTATATGTATTACTGTAATATGGTATCTTTAACGCCTTTATGAAGGTACCTAGAGGGTGAATAGCTAGGTCAAATGAGATTTTTAGTTTTAGTTTTTTGAAAAAAGTCTCCATACTGATTTCCATAGTGGTTGTACAAGTTTATACTTCTGCCAATAGTGAAAGTTTCCTTTTTCCCTGCAGCCTCTCCACCATTTGTTATTATTTGATTTCTTACAGACAGGAGTGCGATGGAATCGCCGGGCTGTTTTAATTTGCATTTCTTGAATGGCCAGTGAGGTTGAATACTTTCTCAAGCATTTACTGGGCATTTATGTTTTACCTGAGAAGTATCTGCTCATCTCAGATGCCCAATTTTTTATTAAGTCTTTAAATTTGGGAGGGGGGTCTAATTTTCTTGAGTTCTTTGTGTATTCTAGATATTAGTCCTTTGAGAAGTAGCTGGCAAAATATTTTTCTCATTCTGTGGATCTCTTTTCACTATTTTGGTTGTATCCTTTGTTGTGCAGAAGCTTTTAAATTTGATATAATCCCATTTGTTGATTCTTAGTATATTTCTTGTGCAACCAGAGTTTTGTTCAGAAAATCTTTACTTATGCTTGTGTCTTCAAGAGTTTTACCTATTTTGTCTTCCAGGAGATTGTTTCTGTTTTAACATTTAGATTTTTGATCCATTTTTATTTTAGTTTAGTGCATGGTGAGAGATATGGGTCTAGCTTCAGTCTTGGGAGTGGAAAGTCAATTATCCCCGCACAATTTCTTAAATAGTCTATCTTTCCTCCAATAAAAGTTCTGGCCCATTTGTCAAAAATAAAGTGGTTCAATGTGCTGCAGTTGTTTTTGAGTTCTCTATTCTGTTCCATTTATCCACAAGTCTTTTGTGGTTGTCACTGTTGTCTGTTTGTCTTTGTCTTGGTGTTTTTTTTTTTCCCAATACCATGCTATTTTTTTCACTGTAGTTTTGTAATATAACTTGAAGTCTAGAATTATGATGCCCTCTAAACTGCCTTTATTGCCCAGAATTGCTTTTGTTATTCTAGGTCTCTTCTAGTTCCATATGAATTTTAGGATTGCTTTCTCTAGTTCAGTGAGGAAAGCTATTAGTATTTTGATTTCCATTATGTTTAATCTGCATAACAGATTTGGAAATACAGCCATTTTGACTACATTGGTTCTACCTACCCAGGAACAGGGGATATCTTCCCATTTTCTTATGTCCTCTTCTATCTCCTTTTCCAGAATACTGCAGTTTTCATTGTAGAGGTCTTTCATTTCCTTGGTTCGGGTAATTACAAAGTATTTCATTTTTATCAATTGATACTATTGTGAAAGGTATTGTGGAAGGTATTGTTTCCCTAATTTCTCTCTCAAGTGGGTTTATTGGTATGTATTAGCGGTGGCGAACCTATGGCATGTGTCTTTAAGGCAAAAGATATTAATGTCCTTTTTTTCTAAACTAAAACCTCAGTATTCTATATTCAGTTAAGTGCAGTGTTGGCACTTGGTGATGAATAAGTGAGTTTGGGGTTGCCGTTTCGCACTCATTCTCTGAAAGTTTTGCCATTACCAGTATATATGCTACACTTGCTCTTAGCCAAAAGGCCGAGAAGCAATAACAGTATATATGAATGCTATGTATTTTTAGGGAAAAACATCATCTTTGAAAAGACGTAAGACAGAGAAAGCAAGACAGGAGACAAAAGCAGAAATATTTGGAAGTTGGTAAGCAAGCTGAAGGATTTAGCTGACCCAAGAAAGTTGAATTTTGGGTAGCAATATGAGGAGCTAAAAACAAAACTCACTTACTCTAAGCCTCAGCGAGCATACCTCTGAATCTTGGGTGAAGATGAAGTAATGAAGTAAAGAGAAATGGATGAAATTAGATTGCAAGATCTCCCCAACCAAGCCAGATTAACTGGACTTGTATTCTCTAGAAAAACCAACAAAGATGAGTTCCAGACTGGGGTGAGAGGATGGAATAGGTGAGCAGGTTGAAGAGGAAAGTACTACACTGAAAGCTGGAGGGTTAGGGGAATGTGTAACGTGAATGCTGTTTGCATCAACTGTGAGCTGCGCAGAGCTCTAATGCAATCTAGCAAGAAGTTCAAAATTATTTACCTGTACAATAGAACTAAGCCTCCACTGAATAAATTACATACCCTTAAAGAAAAAGGCTACTACAGAAAAGGTTAGTTTAGTTCTGAAAATGACCCTCTACATTACTAATTATGGAATCTCTAAAGTGTGATCAACTGCTGCAGGAAGAAGACAGAGCTGGAAAGAAGATTCCAGGCTGATTACCCTCCTGGCCCTGGTATCTCCTGCCTCTCTAGGTAGGTGAAAGTCACGACGGTGAGGGGTTGATCTGTTCACCTCCAACCTCTGGCTATCATCACTTTTTTGCAATCAAATTTCATCTTCATGTGTTCTCATGGAAAAAAGTTAGGAGTGTGGATCTAGACTTCTAGCCAGTAATCAAATGAGCACGGGCAGTCAGACCTGGGAGGGGTCAGGGAGTCTGGGAAATGTGATACTATCTAAAAGGCAAAAACTAAAGATGAGGACACTGGGTGTTTTTCACTAAAAGGAACACTTACATTTTCCTGACTGAGAATCAACCAGGTTGACTCTCCTCCCAGGGAAACTGTCTGGAAATGTTTTGGCTTTGCCGGCCTGCGGAGGGACGGTATCTAGTGAGCGTAGGCCAAGAATGCCACCAGCCATCACACAATGCTGAAGACAGCCCCCTCCACACAAACACCCAGCAACACCCATGTACTCAGCAATTCCAATTAGTCTTTTGTGTCCCGCTCACTATCAACCATGATCAGAAAACCAAAGACGAACAGCTTTGCAAAGCCCCTTACCAAAATGAAAACAGACTAAAACTAGGCAAAGGCAATCTGAAGGAAACAGATATCTCACAGAACAAAAAAACTTACACAAAATTAAATTATCATTACTTCAGAGTGATAAGAGAATCCCTATATCCATGACACTGATACTATTTCTTTTAAAAAGGTACCATTCATTAAGAGAGCAAAGAAAAGCTCTTGGAATTAATAAGATAGTAACAATAAATCAGGATTTAGTAGCAGAATTGAGAGGAAAATTAAAAAGGAAAGTCAATCTTTCAGGATTTAAAAAAAAGCTGAAAAACAGGGAAAAGAATGAAAA
>RJWM01050510.1:0-10729 GCA_004363535.1 Dasyprocta punctata
ACTCTGTAAACAACATGGCTGTTAAGAAACACTATGATCAACACAGTTACAACAAAGGAGGTGAGGACTTGAGGAAATTTACCCTTCTGTGTTGTAGGAAGTTAATCTTTTACACTATGGAAATCAGTGTGAAGCTTCCTCAAAAATCTAATAATTTCAATTCCAGTTGGCCCACAATTACATGTGATAGATTCCTTGCACAATGTTGAAGACATCATAATTTCCCGACATGTGCATACTCATGTTGATAGCAGCACAATTTGCAGAAGTTAAATTTTAGAAACAGCCTCAGTATCCTTTCTTTCCCCATATATCAAATGTTGTTCAATGATTGTAAAGGATGCATTTATGTGTTAACAAGGATGTATTCAGTCATGTGGTAAAATGAATAGAACTTGAAACCACTGGCAAAATAAATTAAATCAGACATATAAGTGTAAATATCAGATAGGTTTCCCTATGAAAAACCCAAAATATAAAAAAAAATTAAGTGCCATTAAATAAAATCATAGAAAACTGTGAGACACATGATTTTTAAACTTGAAATAAAGAAAAGAGTGGGGCAGGGGAAATAGAATCAATAGGTGATCAGTATATATGGTATGTATCTTGGTTACTGTTCGCTCGTTGCCGAGACAAAATGCCTGACACCCAAAATTAGGGAAGGAAAAGTTTATTCTTACAGTTTCTCGGGAGTTTCAGTCTTACTCAGTTGGCTCCAAGGGGCTGCCGTTCGTGGTGGCTGCAAGCCTCAAGGCACGCTGGCGAGGGGGGGGGGAGAGAGAGAGAGAGAGAGAGAGAGAGAGGGAGCGTGGAAGCAGAAAACCTGCCTTCCCTTACAATGTGTGTTGGCTCCACCCCTGGGCGGGTACAGAAAACCGAACACAAGCAAGTGCCAGACTTAGCCCCATCAAGAGTATGAGGACTTGGGGGTACAAAGTATTACCCAATACAGTATGTGTAAATCAATTCCCATCCCTAATGTAAATGTTACAGGTAACTGTACCACTAAAATGTGAATAAATGAAAACAAAATACAAGTACAGTTATCTAGAAGTTTTCAAAATTACTAGTGGATACCAATTTTGCTTGTAACATAAATGGAAAAACAGAAGTTTTTAAAGTACTAAGACATTTGATTTCAAAGGTGGACTATTACAGCACTAATCACTTAATACATCAACTTTTTGACCACTTCTTTTAGACTACACTTTGTTAAGTAAATAAAATTCTTTTTAATAAAAGTAGGCAATGGAAGGAAAAATGAAAGCAGAATCCAGAGACAGAAAAAATTAAATGTTTTATGGAGTCGCTCAAGACAAAACAGGAATGGTGTGAACAAAATAAAACCAAAGTCTCAATAAAACAAATACACACCGTCTTACTTCTGAATCACAGCACACTAGAGGTTTTAGTATGCCCAGGTTTTAGTCAAGAATACTGCATTCACCATATGTATTTCACACCCAGTCAGCCCCACATATGTGATCAACTTAATTGGTATCATTTGAGTTGTAACAATTTAACGTTGTCCTAGGTTGTGATATTGTCTGCATTTGATGGAGTTCTAATAGCTGACATTATTGAGGGCACTTTTTGCTTTTTAAACAAACCATTCTGACTGGCTTGTACCTGAAATTCATTACACATGTGATCAAGTTTTTATTTTCTTAAGAATTCTTATTGCATTTGTCTCTTGCTACATTCACTGATGTAAGTCCTTACAGTGGCATCTAATCTCTTTCCATTTCTGGTCAAGAACTTGGTGACAAGTCCTGTAAAGTTCTGGCATGTATTTAGCTTTGCTGCTTATGTGTTCCTACATTCAGGGCACCTCATTATAGCATCTTACATCTATTAGGCTGTTGTTTTCCTACGGGATTGAAAGTTCTCTCCCTCTTTGCCTGCTAACCATTCTTTCTTTCTTGTACTTTTTTTTTTCTTTTTTTTTTCTTTTTTTAAAATTTTTACCCATCTCAGCACATACATTATGTATTCCAGTAGGGGTTTCTTGTTACACTTTATATCATGTTCATGTCATGAAAACTTCATGTTGCCACATGTGAGATTTTGGGGAGATGATTGGATCATGTGCATGTGCACTGATCAGTGGGTTATTACACTGATGTCTCCATAGCTAAATGTGGTTTTGGGAGGGGGAGCCTGGTTTGAGGATATGGCTCGCTGGAGCCATGTGCTGGAATGGAATTTCTCCCTCCCACCTCCTTCCACTGTAGTCAGATACCACACCACATGCTGTTTGTACTCTGATATGCCTAACTGCCACGCTGCCTTGACTATGGACTGAAAGTTCTACAAACTATTGTGGCCCCTGGGGTACGAGAGGCGCTATGGTCCACGTTAAGGGCAGACACACGGGTATGAGGAGCCAGAGCCCCTCCCCTTTCTCGGGTCTGAGGAGGCCAGCCCTCCCCATCTGAGTGTTGCCCTCCGTGGGCCAGGCCCTCCCCCAGGACACTCCCATTTCCCCACCTCCCTTAACTCCCACCCCTGATCTCCACCCTTACACTATAAATGCCACCGTACTTCTGCAATAAACCAGATCGGCACCATCAGCCTGGTCTCTGCGTTATCAACGCGTCGGTCTTGCCTGCTGTGAGGCCCAACCGCCCCCAAACTATGAGCCAAAATAAAAAGGAAATACTCCTCTATTATTACATGACTGCTTGATTAGTGTATCAAGCTAGTGAGAAAGAAATGAAAACTGATTTGTGTATTAAAGAACTATGATCATTGCTTTGATGTTTCCTGAACAAATGCTTGAGATATCTTTGGAACTAGTTCTCAGAGCAGAATGGAAAGGTTTTAAGATGCTGGAAAGAAAAGCAGGCTAAGATGCTGTGAATCGAAGTTGGTGGGAAATCATGGTCATAAATCAGAAGACAAGAATATTGACTGCAAGTCACCCCAAGAGAACTACATTTGAAATATTTTAGTTAGAAAAACTGACTCCATTGTGGGTATGCCACAGAATAAAAATTGCTTAGGTTTTGCTCATGTGCAGAGACTTATGAGAAACTGAGTTGAAAGGTTTTTGATGAATTGGTCTGACAAGAGAACTTTCACAACAGTCTGCATTTTGAATGGTGGCATGGCTACTGGTGGGGGTTATAGCCAGTTTTACCTTGAGAATCAAGAAGGGAATCTTCAGTGGGTAATTTTTAAAAAGTTTGGAGTGTCATCATAAAGGAAGCTGAAGTAAAGTTGGGTATGGTAAAGATAAAGCAGAGGACAACTTGGATACAGATGCTGTAAAAATTACCATTAAAGAAAAGCCAAATATCTCACAAGAGGAAAATAGGAAGTAAATCTTGCAACAAATATTATGAACAAAAGAGGCCCCTTCACAGGATCCAAATTACAAAAGCAGATTAACTTTGCTTTGAGAATAAAGCCCATGGGGACTAATGTCCATAATAGCTTAATCCTTGGGAGTGGGCATTATTTTCTCTTGGAGTCAATTTGTCATGCTCAGAGACCTTGTAACCACCAGGAAGATGCCAGAGAGGTCAGCTCCTCTTCCAGCTGGCAGTGCCCTGTGCCATCCTCTACATAGTGCTTTTTTCAGGTGAATGCAAAGAATTGAATGTTAAGGCTTAGAGAACTATTTCCTGTCCCCATCTCAGTCTGGGATGTATATATTTGTAATTCCATGGAAACACTATTGGAATTGTAGGAAGCTGAATCCAGTCTACAGGTTATGTTGCAACCCATAGCAAGAAAAATGACACCAAACCACATTTATAACTATGGGGGTCCAAGAGTTTGTAAGTCTAGCCAGGATGAAGGTTTGCTGGAAGCAAGTTCAAGAAACAGGGCCTAACCCAGATTTTATTCATTCATGTCAAAGGGAGTGATTTGAGGAGGAGTGACGGAGAGAATGGCAGGAGATACATAATTACTCTGAGCTAGGCCATATAGGGGGCCTGAAAACACATCTGCAATGCACAGA
Organism: Dasyprocta punctata; assembly: GCA_004363535.1. NCBI lineage: Eukaryota > Metazoa > Chordata > Mammalia > Rodentia > Dasyproctidae > Dasyprocta > Dasyprocta punctata. The sequence goes on from RJWM01050510.1 coordinate 3,974, forward strand.
CAGAAGATATGCAGAAAGACCAAACTGCATATCACAACTGAGAAGCATTTACTGTGTCAGAGCCAGTGCTCTGATGCGCACACTTTGCTGCCCCAGGAAATCGTAGCTTCTTATCTCAAAACTCCAGTCCAGTTGACAGTGCTGCAGTGCTGGCTGTACATCCCACATGGCCGAACCAGGTTTTGATGGCAGTCACTGGTGTAGACCCAGAAACGTCACCCACCTTCAAAGATTATACATCAGCACCTCAACTCACCTCAACTATTTACATTGCTTAGCATCAATTGGAGGGAAAAAGAAATGGGTTGTCAAGTTCTGTGCATCTTTACATGGCGATAGGGTCAGGTTTAGCCCAATGGGGGATTACTGCTCTTTTTCCAATGAGCATCATCTGGGTGGTCCTCCACAGTTTCCCTTTCTTTGTTTTGAAGTAGCTGGAGCAAGGTCATCCATGGCTGCATGGCCTCTAATTGTTTCCAGGTTGTGAATCCTCTATGAGAGACTTTTCTGAGATGAATTACAAGCAACACAGTGAGCACACTAATTCCTATATAAAACTAAAAGTGAGACTCGAGATATGTAAATGGGTTGAATTGTTCTATAACTTCAGTAAACTTATCCCAGTGCTTCATTTGGGTATCAAACGTAGCTATGTGTTGTGACATAAACAGCACTTGTTACTGAAGAGCATATACATCCATAGTAATATTTTGATGGACTGCTTCTTGTATATGTCTTTTGATCATTCCCCAGGCTTTTGTTATATGGTAATGGAGTGTTACATAAGTGAATCATATTAAATCTTGTTGCAATTGAAAATTTTTAACTTGACCTCCTGTAGAAATGTTTAACTTGATCTCCTGTAGAAATGTTCCAGAATGTTTACTTGGGTTTGCAACTGTATATCAATGTGTTGCTGAATTTTTTAGCTCTCATCTCCAGTTCTTGTCCAATTGTCTAGAAAGTCAGAAGTTTGTACTGGATGAGCTAACGCCATGGAACCAAGAGTAGTGATGGCTAACAAAGGCACTAAGGAAGTTGTCCCTTTTGGCATCAATTTTAACTTCCCCTTGGTCTGATTGCTAAAATTTTTAGTTAAGGTCTCCTCCAAGAGGAAAGTGGATGAATACCAGGCCTTCATTAGACTGACCGAAACCAAACTCCAGGCATCCTGCTCATGCTCACACTTGTGGCATCCTTAGAAAGATGTTCAGGTATGATACAATGAGTGAGATAACAATTAGTACTTAAGAATATATTTTGGTTCCACTGTATCTTCCCTATCAGCAGTACGTGAGGATCATAGATGTTTACCTTGACCTATCTTTGACTTTGTAGTACTACTTTGACTTTTCCTTCAGAGATGCACTCTGCGGCTGTCTAGCATGAAAAGACATGGCCAGTTTCCATAAAGTATGTTCTATGTGTCCAGTTTTGTCATTGATAATGAGCCTGGGAACAGGAGGACTGAGGCCTCTACCTGACCATGTAACATTTGACAAGTCTTCTGAGGTCATGGCACAGGCAGGAGAGCTTGGCAAGGAAATGTCTTGCCAATCTTGATATTTCCCCTTAAGGAATCATGTGGGGGTACCAATCTAAAATGGAATAATTCAATTCGTGTATAGCACATCCTTGGTATGGCTCCCTGCAAAACTACCAAGGACTTAAACCATCTTCCTCAAAATGAGAAGTGTGAGCTTCTGGAATACAGATAGGAATGTTAGGCTTAAAATACCTTACAACGTTACCATCTGAGGATAGTAAGGCAAATTGTCCTTTAGACAGTTGTACATTCCACGTCTGATCCACAGCTGACGTACAAGGGCCAGAACCCTGCTGTAGATGGTCCACAGATAAAAGTGGATGTACAAAATGAGAGGCAATGTTAAGCATAGTCTGTTCTTGTCAATACATTAAAATTTTGGGGTCAGTCAGAATAGTATGTACAGGGTTATTGCTAACTATACAATTGAATATCTCTACAGGTCTGCCCATTCATGTAAAGGGTCTAAGAAAGGGCATATTCGGTATGTAGGCCCAGTACCCTCACCCCTTAACCAAAGGAATACCTAATGTAGCTGCTAGAAGAGCAAGAATTGCAAGGAAAAGACTATCAGCTGATTGAACCAAATCCTGTCTGTTAATTGAATGGCATACTTCATAAACGGTCTGCCACAGACCTTCTTGGGAAATTGTACAATGTGCTGTCACAGTCATTGCTTGAGGTCCTGGTGGAGGGCTTGACGTGTCACAGGGGTGGGTTGACTTCTGACCACCAAACAACTCTGATGGTCATAATGCATCCCAGTTATCTGTGGAAATACAAGCATGTCCCCAGCCCCAATGTAAAAGCAATGCTGGGCCATTCCAAAAAGCTGTTTGTAGTTCATGCCAAAAGCTAAAAGAAAGGTAGCAAGGTTTTGACTCTGTCTCTTCTTCCTTTTGCTTATCTAGTTGAGTTTTCAGTGTAATACCAATGTGTTCAATTATTGATTGATCTTGGAGATTATAAGGAATCCATGTAACATGTTTTATAGTCCAGTTACCTGGAAAACTCTGAAAATGTTTTCTATCGTAAGAAGGATCAACATCAGGTGGTAATGTTTGTGACATCCCTAAGCTAGCAAAGGCTGATATCCGATGTTGTATGACACGTTGACATTATTTACCTGCATGATAGATAGCGTGGACCATAGGTGACAAGGTATCTACAGAGACATGAGTATATTCAGACTTGTTAAGAGAGGTTACTGGGTAATACCCATTTTCCATAAGTGATTATTTCTACAGTTTCTGGGATTGCATGTCTTTTGATGAAAGAGGCCTGGGAATGAGCTTACAGGTAGGACATGACATAATGATTTGTCTAGCTTATATTCTGGTAATTCAAAATTTTTTGAGCAGAGATTTAGAAATAGGATGAAAAAAACTGAAGTCTCAATTTTTAAAAAATGGAAATTAGATTTACAAGGGCATCTGTTTCATTATCACCTAATAACAATAAATCTAGGAGATCTGAATACATTTAATATAGTCAATAAGGAATAGGGCAGTTCTTCTGAATAATGCCCTTAGCAGTTTTTAAAATAGTTGTTATGGTGTCAGATTAAGATGATCTAATTCTGGGTGTTCTTCTACTGATGCTAATAAAATCTTTGAATTTTCCTGCACAGAAGTACCAATGACTTTCATTACAAATCCAATTTCAGATTTATTTTCTTAGTTAAGGATGCAATAAGTGACGTTGCAATGCCTATCTATCTATCATGGTTGACGTAGGGGAGTGGTAGTGTATGCTGTGAAACACGCTGAGGGAAACCTAAGCCTACCAAAGTTGTGGAGGTGGGTCTAGTTGAAGAAGCAGGTGTCCATTATTGGCTGTTTAATACAATTACATCAGTTTCCCTATCCATCAATCTAGTAAGAGCATTTTCATTTAACTGAACAGTACCTGTAGGTAAATAACAGAAACATCATGATAACAACACTTGAATTAGAAGTTTTATGGACTTTTTCCTCAAAAACACTCAGTGACTCTTTCCTGTTGTTAATTATGAAATAAATTCTTCTTTCCTTCTTGCTATGTTGTTTCTGCCATAACTTGTGCCTAATTCTATCACTTCTGATTCTACTTTATACTGCATAAGGCAGAATCTACCAGGTCTTCAGTAAGTAAGGATATTACTGATACACAATAACTCCTTCTGAGTATTAATGTATACTATTAGGTACATGGTGTCTTCTTAATTTGTGTTCTGTGGTGTTAGGAGATACTGACGATAAATTCTTGGGGCCCGCTAATGCTTGTTTGAACTTAACAGTCCTCCAAAGCATACACAGAATCTTCACAAGGGATACTTGAGGTCAAAATTACTTTAAAACATTGCTTTTCAAAATGCTGACTTTTAAACCAAGATTCAGAATCAACTGAGTCAAGATGATAGCAATAAAGAGTACTTACCATCATTTAGAGTCACCCCCATATCATACTCTTTGTAGAAAGAAGTATGCAAATAAATGAAACCAATTTTTTTTTTTTTTTTGTCTTCAGTATACTTGTAGCACTCAGGTAGAATGCCACACAAAGACGGGTGTTACAGTCGCATAAGTCATGGGATTATCAGTACTAGGAGAAAGATTTATAACAGATCTCTCACTACATGCTAAGAGAACACATGTTTGTCCCACTTTCTTTTGAACTTCTGGTCTTCAGGATGGTGTGATAACGTTTTACCTGTCTTTTAAACTATGAATGTGGTGGTCTCTGTTGTGACAACCTCAGCCAACCAAAGTGAAATTAAGCAGACACACAATTCAAATGTCACCTCCTAAGTGTTCAGGACTGCTTATCTAAAGGAGCACTTGTCTTCTACCCATGTGCCAGTTTACTGATGCAAAGTCTTAGCACTGATATCCCCTCCATATTATTTTGGTTGATTTTTAATTGCTTTTTTCTACACCGAAGTTTAAACTTAGTACAGTGCTCCTGTCAGTGTAGACAAATTTTTCTCACGTATTACATATCAAAATGTTTGTCACAAGAATGAGAAAGAAAGGTTTACTTGTGAATGCCAATAAAGTTTTGTGTGCAGGCAGAGGAATCTGAACAATACTGTGCTATTTCCTTCCTTCTTCTTTTTGTTTTATTTATTTATTTACTCATTTTTTGCTTGACTCTTCCTCCTTTTCTGTATTACTCCTTTAGAATTGGAAGAAAGTAACGGACTTTGCAGCATGTACAAAGAATTGGGTGTGGTTTATTGAACCCTCATGTAGATAAATTGAACTTGATGTTGTACTGATTTTTTCCTAAGCTTCAAAAACACTGTGAGCTCTGTAGTTATTCTGGATTTGTTATCTCTTCTTGAACAAGACACAGAAGCACAATAGGTGTTCTATGCACTCTTGAGTGGGACTTTTTAAAGGTTACTCCATCTAGGGCACATGTGGTCCTGAGATTAAGATTATCTTGTACTAAATCATTGCTCTGACTGAAATTTGCATAGCTGTGGATGTGTATAGTAGCAAGGCCCATCATGGACGGAGGTAGCAAAACCCAAAAGATTTGTACCGTGAGTGGGATAAACAGAAAAGGAAATCTGGTTGATTTGCTGCCGTCTGCCTTTCCTGTCATGAACTTTTTCTAGTCACCGATGCCTTTCTGCCATGCTGCTCTGACTTGGAGGCAGCAGATTATGAACTGAATGATATACAAACTGTGAGAAATAAATAACTCATTCCTTCTTTAACTTGTGGGTGTTGGGATTTTGTCTCAACAAAGAGAAAATCAACTAGGAATCACACTGAAAATGTGTAATTCAAAATGGGAATTAAGAAGTCAACTGTACTTACAATAGCCTCAAAAGGAGCTAAATATGAAGCAATTAATCCTCCCAAGGAGGAAAATTACCTGCACTCTGAAAAGAAAATAACATTGAAAAAATGTACTGAAAGAAAATCCAGTGTTCAAAGGGTTGCAAGATTCAATATTTCTAGTATGTCTATTTAAGCAAAGCAATTAGCATATTCAGTACCATGTTTATCAAAATTACAATGGCATAAAGAAATATGACCCATCATGATAGATATTCTTACCAGTTCTAAAGAGATCTACTTGGCACCAAAAGCCAAAAGAGTTTCCAAAAATAAAAACAAAGTTAGGGGGCTCACATGTCCTCCTTGCAGAACAGTTATCTCACAGTTCGGTCAGGGATGAAAGACAGGCATATCAGTGGGATGTCTAACAGCCGAGAGACAAATCCAAGGGTATATGGACGAGCGGTCTTCACCAAGCACGCCATTGCCTCTGAAAAGAAGAAACACCGCATGTCCATTAAACTGTGCTGAAGAAGACTACAGAGTCACAGGCATCAGGATGAACGTGGTTCCTTCTAACTCACAAGAATAAAATAAACAAAAACGACTTTAGGACATGTATAGGATATGCTATGTACCCCCAAGTCCTCATACTTTTGATGGGGCTGAGTCTGATGCTTGTGATCAGTTTGTTGTCTAGCACCAGGATTAATGACGTGACTGCTACACCCGCCCAGGGGTGGAGCTGAGATACAGTATAAGGGAAGGCGGGTCTTCCTCTTGCTTGCTTCTCGGCTTCCACCCTCTCTCTCACAAGCGTGGATTGTGGCTTGCAGCTTGCAGCCACCATGAACTGTAGCCCCGTCATCCCATGCTGCCTTGGAGCCCACTTTACGGACTGAAACTCCCGAGAAACTGTAAGAATAAACCTTTCCTTCCCTAATTTTGGGCGTCAGGAATTTTGTCTCGGCAACGAGCAAAAAGTAACTAAGACAGGACATAACAAGAAAGACCTGAACCTTCCACAGGTGAGAACACAACAAAACTGCAGCAGTATTTTTTTGGATCTGAGACTAAAATTGCAGGTAACACAGGCTAACATAAATCCAACAATGTGCATTATATACACATCAGAGAGAATGAAGAGTTAAGTCTAAAAATGGGAACCTAAGTGATAGCACAAAATATTTGCCAGTTTTATATCTGAAGAGCAGTTTGTATCTGATTGCCTAAAATGCTAGTGTAATTCCACACACTGAGTAAAGAGCCAAAGGATTTGACTAGACATTTCTCTAAGGATCATACATGACATATAAGCAAACATGCAAGAAAATACTAATAGTCAGAGAAGCCCAAATAGAAACTGGTGACATATGCCCTAATACTTACAGGGTTAGCCATGTAAAAAATGAGATTAAAAAGAAAAAAAAAAAAAAA
>RJWM01050511.1:0-10739 GCA_004363535.1 Dasyprocta punctata
TCTCTCTCTCTCTCCCTCTCCTGTCCCCCCTTCTCTGCGGCCGTACTTCTTCAGCAAGCCCAGCAGCCCGAGTACCTGAAGTCCTTCACCCTGATCACGGCCTGCTCACTCTCTCAGCCAATTGCCGGCTCCCTTCTTCCAAAGTGCCAGTTCAGATGCCCCCGCTTCGTGGGTGTGCTTGTGATGTTAGACCCAGTCTCATTTCTACCTATGGAAATGTGACTGGCCATGCATGATCCCTTTTTAACCTTGACTTTGTACTTTGGGATACAGGGTTTAGACTGGTTGTGGAATTTTGTTTATGTTGGTACTTGGCTTCTGGCTGTCATCGCCAAGTAAGATCCCTCTCCTGAACTGGTCACTCCCCGTGAAATGAGTACCTTGTGGAGAGGCTCACCAGTCATTCTCGTTTCCTGTGTCTACCTACTAATTACACGAAAGAGTTTTGTGTTTGTTTGTGTGTTTGTATGTTTGATTGCTTGCTGTTTTGCTTTTTCCAGGTGGGGAATGGAACCCAAGCAGTCCTATTTGAAACCGAGTCTTGCTGAGTTGCCCGGCTAACCTTAAACTCTGACCCTGCCGCCTCAGTCTCCTGAGTAGCTGGGATTACAGGTACCGCCCCACCTGGTTCAAAGTTTTTAATCTAAATTTAGCTGGTACACATCCACCTTCTGTGCTATCCATCAGTTCTTATATACTAGTAATCAATAATAATTTTTGACAAATGAGTTCAAAACACTGTAAGGAGATTGGAAGATTTTCATATCCAGTAAAGAGAAAATTCAGCTTCAGCTTTTAAGTGTGCATTTATAGGAGTTTTTATAGGTCACAATTGCAGATCTAATCTTTCTTGACAACGAAAAATGCCACAAGAACAACGAATTTCTAAACATCCCATTTTCAAAATGCCTTCCTAATAACATACATTTCCTCTGAACAGAAACACTATGTTCTCATTCACTGTCAAAACAATCTTTTCCTTAAAAAGGCAGACTTGTAGTTTCGTTCTGAAATCAATGCCAGGCGGCCTGTGACTATCAACTCCTATGAGCTCACCAGAGTTCCTGGCATCGTGTCTGACCCAGGATTCTTCCTAGACAAGAATTTGCAGCACTCCCCCACGTTGTCTGTGTTCTCTGTGCTTCCGTGACTAACATCTTCCACCTGCAGTCACTTTACAGCTGTCCTTTTAAAACCACCTATCTACTTTTTCAAAGTTTACTTTAATTTGTTAGGGTTTTGGGTTTTGCTTTGTTTTGTTTTTCGCTGTAGAGAAACAAAGGCAGAAAAGGCTTCTATGGCGGGCACGGGAGGGCTGCGGAAGAGCACAAGATCCCTCCGGGGCAGATAAAGAAGCCTCGCTGGGGCTTTTATTAAGTTTGACAGGCGGTGGAGTTTGAAGGGGCGGGGCAGAATGACGTATTGACAGCTGATTGGCGCACACGCAAAAAGCGAGGAGTTCCGTTAGGGCTTGGAAGAAGCACGTGGAAATCAGTATTAGAGGGACTCGCTGTCATTTTAGGGTCCAGCACAGTGTTGCGCAGAAGCCACGCTGGGCCTGACAGAGTTTCATACTGGCGGAACCCATCATAATTAATAAAATAATGAAATCCTTAAATCCAGGCATGCATGAGCTACAGTTTACCACACATGCTGAAAGTAAATGCGGGTGTGAGGGTTCCCTGACAGCTCTGTTGGGGGCTCGCCCTCTCTGGGGATGGCTGGTCTCACCTCCCTCAGAATGCGTGACTTTCACATTCACAGTGAGTGAGGCTGCCAGCTCCCATCCGGATTCTAACTATCATAAGTTTGTTTTTAGGAAACGTTAAAGAGAATTTTAAAATTCTACTGTTTCCTTCCCAGTATCCAAGGCACTGCTGAGGACCCCCACGCCCGAGAAACCACAGCGGATCCGGAGTGCCCTGGGGTGGGGCTGTTTGCTTCACTTCCGCCCCCTCCTTCTGGGGACAGCAAGGGCCCAGGGTGGACCTTGGAGATCACACAGCTGGCTGTATCGGTCTACGGCCCTGAAATCACTGCTAAGCCCTCATGGCCAGCTGAATAGAGGCCAGATTCTGTGCTGACTTCCGTTTTCAGGAGATGCCTCCCCCAAAGGCACCAGCCCACTTTGGGGCTTCGCCCCACTCTGCAGCCCTGCCCGGGGCTGTGCCTGCCCTTCTCACACCTGCTCTGCTGTTCCCTCTGTCTTCAGACAGCCGGGACCAATTTTCTGCCCAAGCTTTGCCCTGTAATTTTCCCTGACTTCTCCAAGGCAGAATGAAAGACTCCTTCATTTCTGCGTCTTCAGCGTTTTAATCACTACCACCCCAATCGAAGTGCCAGTGGCCAAACGAGACAGGTCGCTCACGCCTGTTTCTGTGCGCTGCCTTCTTTATCTGCTGGGTCCCCTTACCAAGAGTGTCTGTAACACACGCCTCGGTTTTGAATAAAAGTAGATGTGCTCTCTCCTGAATGGGATTCCTCACGCTCTCGGGCCACCTGCCGGAGTCACAATGATGATGGTGTAAAATGTTCTCGAGGTGGGGGTGCCTCACTGTCGCAGCTCTGGGTCACTCGCCAGACACCCTCTGCTGCTGTTCTTTCTCCTTTGGAGAAAGAGAAGGTTCCCTGTCTGCCAGAACCTAGGGCCAGTGGAGGACTGCTCTGGTCACCTGCTGTGACACTAGTATTCTGGAAGAAGAGAATCAATAGAGTATGGATTAGTTGTCCCCTGCAGACCAGAGTAACTGACAAGAGCCCAGAAGTTGGGGGAATGACCAGTGGTTAGTACCTAGTGACCTGTGTCACATTCGGATGGAGGGGCCACAAGGCTTCCCAGGGTTTGTTGGTGTGGTTCCCAGTACAGGTGTCAGGGAGGGATCGCAGACCACCAAAGCTTACCCAGAAGTGGGAGTGGGTGTATCTCTCTCCCTGGGGTATCCGTGCAGAGACACACTGTTGGGATACAATAGAAGAGCAAGGGATACAAACAGCATCGACCTTCTCCATGTCCATTTCTCCTTCCATGAGTAACTAAAACAGCAATCTGCCCGTTCCCTGCACGCGAGTTTAGCGTCTATGGTATAGGGCTCTTTGAACGTTAGTGTTATTGAGGTTCTGATAATTATGCACCTTCAAAAGATGTTCAATGTAATTCTGATCATACTCCTCTGAAAAAGTCTCAGATTAAAAGCTTTCGCTGGCTCTTTAGACTGTGGGCCTGCAATTACAGAAAATGAATTGCATTTTAGCTTTCCATTGAAATTAATAACAACGGTTTCCCAGTTGACTCTGTGAATAGTTAATGGAACAAACAGGATACTTCAGTACAACATGGGTTGGAAAGCCATTCGAGTGAGATTCTGGGTTTCAAATGGGAAAATAATTCATACAATGCAAACTTTTTTGGAAAGCACTGTGTACCACAGGTTTTTCTCTGGAATGAAAAATGAGCTATTTAACAAATGATTAACCAAACCTCAGACAACATATACTCTGATGCAAACTGAACTCAGGTAAATAATCTAGCATATGGTAGTCAGCACTGCAGAAGATCTTAGGGTACATATAGATGTTCTCATTTCACAATGAAGAAGCTCAAGTTGAATGAAGTTAAGCATTCTGCACAGACACACAGCTGGTAATGGGCAGAGATAAAAGTGAGATCCAGTCAATAGACCTAGAAGAAAGCAAACCCTTATGGAAGGCGCTGCGGCAAAGTCCAGTAATAGTGACAAAAGAACTGTCCTGGAACTTGGCCCTCGGCCCCCTAACATTGCAAGTTTAATTATGGGCTGGGGAATCTTTGGACTATTGAGTGACTGGGATATGTAGTGGGAAGGGCAAAAATGTATAATTTAGTCTATGGGACCCCTATTTTCAGTTTAGAAGAATAAAGTCTAAAAAGCAATGAAAACAGTGTTGTAGCATTAAGCAAAATTGCAAAGTCCAAAACCAGCACATTAGAATCAACTACATTTCTAAACACTAATGATGAATAATCCAAAAAGAGAAATGAAGAAAATAATTTTATTTGCAACAACATTAAGAATAAAATACTTGCCTGTAATCCCGGCATGTAGGAGGCAGAGGCAGGAGGATTGCTGTGAGCTTGAGGCCAGCCTGGGCTACAAAGTGAGTGCAAGGCCAACCTGAACTGCATAGTGAAACCCTGTCTCAAAAAGACAAAGACAAAAAAAAAAAAAAAAGAATAAAATACTTAACGGTGTGGGAGATAGCTCTGTGTTAGAGAGCACTTGCAAGTACATGCAAGGCCTTTGGTTTGATCCCCAGCAATGTAAACAAAACAAAACTATAAAAAAATATATTTTTAATAAAGTTGATGGAGGATGGGAAAGACATGTGAACTGAGATCTTCAAAGAGTTGCCGCAAGCAGTTAAAGAAAACATAAATAGCCAGGCGTGGTGGCACACGCCTTTAATCCCAGCACTCGGGAGGCTGAGGTAGGAGGAGCGTTGTGAGTTCGAGGCCAACTTGGGCTACAACGCGAGCACAAGGCCGGCCTGAGCTGCACAGTGCGACCCTGCCTCAAAAAACCAGGGCTGGGAGTTTGGCTCAGCAGCTTACGTGTCTGTCAGGCAGGCGCGAGGTTGTGTGTTCAATCTCCGGTGCCGGAAAAAAAAAAAAAAAAAAAGACATAAATAAGTGAAAAGACATCTATAGTCAAAGAACAGAAGACAATATTGTTAAGACGTTAGTACTACCAAAACCAATCCACAGATTCAATGTAATCTCTACCAAAACCCCAATTATATTTTTTACAAAAATAAAAAAAAATGCATTCTAAAATTCATATATGTGATGGTTGGTACTTTGCGTCAACTTGAGAAGTTTAGAAGCTTAACTAAGTAATTCAGCAGTTCTACATCCCAGGGTGTAGAGGACATGCCCTAGGGAGTCTGTTTATACTCTAGGATGTTGTAATGGTTGAGTCATTGTGTCAACTTGAGAAGTTTAGGGCTGGGGGTTTAGCTTAGCAGCACACTGCCTGCCTGGCAAGTGCAAGGCCCTGAGTTCTATTCCCAGTACCAAACAAAAAAAAAAAAAAAAAAAATTAAAGAGAGAAAAGAAAAGTAAAAGAAAAAAAAAGAAAGCTTAGAAGTTTAACTAAGTGACTCAGCAGGGGCCAGAGTTCTCACTTTGTAAACATCCTGAACCTGTGAAAGAGGAGGGAATGGAGGTGGTGTGTGTGCTACACCTGCCCACGAGTGGGTAGCCTGTTTACCATGTAAGGGAGGAAAAGAGGCTTGCTCTCTCTGTTTTTTGCTCTTGCTGCTTTTGGTGTCTTCTGCCTCCATGAATTGTTGCCCCTCTGCCATGCTGCTCTGCTTCAGAGCTAGCTGATTACAGACTGAAACCTCAACAAACTGTGAGCAAAATAAATCTTTCCTTTTTTTAACTTTGGGTGGTAGGTATGGGTATTTTGTCCCAGCAATGAGAGAAAAGTAACTAAAGACAATATGGAATCAAAAGGGACCCAAAGTAGCCATAAATATCTTGAAAAAGAGGTGGGGGAGACAAAGTTGAAGATCTACTATTTCTTGATTTCCAACTTTTTACAAAGCTATAATAATCAAAACAGTGTGATACTGATATTGAAAGAGATACTGTCCATTGGAGTAGAACAGATAGCATGGAAATGAACAATTACATACATGCAGTCCATTGATTTTCAACAGGGTGTTAAAACCATTCAAATGGAAAAGTAGTTTTTTCAATAAATGATACAGGGAAAGCTAGACATTTATATGCAAAAGAAGAAGCTGAATAATTACCTTGTATCATATAAAAAGGTTACCTCAAAATGGATAAAAAATTTAAACATTTGTAGATAACACTGCAAAATTCTTAGATGAAAACCAGGGGAAATTTCCATTTCTTGGCTATAACAAAACATAGATAACAGAAAAAAAGTTGGACATCATCAAAATGAAACCTGTAATAGTACACTAGCAAGAGAGTAAAACAGCAACTCACAGAATGGGAGAAAATATATTTATACAAGTCCTATTCTTTTTTTTGTTTTGTACAAATCCTATTCTGATAAGAGATTAATATCAGAATCCATAAGGAACTTCTATACTTTCTATTCACTCTATTCAATTATATACATTCTATTCAATTCTATTCATTACAGGGGCTGGGGATATAGCTCAGCAGAACAGGGCCTGCCTGGCAAGCACGAGGTTGTGAGTTTGATCCCCAGTACCAAAAAACAAAAAACAAAACAAAACAAAACAAAAAAAAGTTGAACCTTTCAATTCTATTCATTACAGCAATAATGACAAAGACCCAATGGAAAAAGTGGGCAAAGAACTTAAATAGACACATGTCCTGGAAGGATATTCAGATCATGATTAAACACATGAAAATATGTTCAACATCACTATTCGTTACAGAAAAGCAAATAAAAACAAAGTACCACTTTTCACTCATCAGGGTAGCTACTATTTTTAGAAAAATAAGTACTTGGGACAATGTAGAAAAACTGGAACCCTTGTGTATCACTGGTGAAAATCTAAAATTGTACAACCACTAGGGGGGAACAGTATTGTTGTTCTCCAAAGAAGTGAAAATAGAATTAGCATATGACCTAGAAATCACACTTAATACTAAGTCCCTAAAGACTTGAAAGCAGGGACTTGGGTCTCAGATATCTGAACATCCATGTTCACAGTAGTGTTATTTACAACAGTCAAAAGGTGAAAACAACTCAGGGGTCCGTCATAAGGGAATGGATAAACAAAAATGTGGCATATGCATAAATGCAATGTTATTCAGCCTTTCCAAGGAAGGAAATTCTGACACATGCTACTGAAATAAGTGAGCCACAGGAAGACAAATACTGTATGATTCTGTTGATTTGCGGTACACAGAATAGTCAGAGCTGTAGAGACAGAAAGTAGAGCGGTGGTTGATAGGGCTTGGAGTGTGGAAGGTTATTGTTTAGTGGCTAAAGAACTTCATTTTAGGAAGATGCAAAAGTTCTGGAGTCCTTATGGTGGTGATGGCTACACAACATGGACAATGTATTTAATTGACATGGAACCACAAGTTAAAATATTTTTAAAATGGTAAATTTTGTGGCATGTGCATTTTATCATAATGAAACATTTAAATATGTAGGAATGTATTTATACACATTTACATACATATGCTTATGTATAACAAGGAAAAAGAATATACGCAGTGTGCTCGAATTGTACAAACATTCTTCAAAGAGTATGTGTGTGAGTACACATGCAATTATACATGAAAGAAAGCTGGTCAGATACTTCAAAGTTGTAATTTATGTGGTTCCATTTGGCTTTTAGGCTGATTTTGGCTGACTTCTTCATATTGTATCACTTTTTCATAGTGAGTCAAATGGAAAGAAATATTCAGCATATGTGTATGGAGAAGGTAATGCCACATATAACCCATGCCCAGGGAGGATGTAAAAGGATCTTTCTCATGGAAATTTAAGTGAAATATTTTACTTAATCCTCGCAACAAACAGACTTCCAAAGTTATTGTAGGTAAAATAACTTGCTAAATATATACTCATGGCCTGTTAGCCCGGCAGCGCTCACGCTGGGGTGCAGTTCACGGCCTCGGGGAAGGGGTGCTTCACCCTCCCCACCTGCATCCCCCCCAAGGGTCCCCTTTGCTTTCTGCTCCTAAGTCCTTGTGTCTGGTTCCATGGTGTGCAGCTGGACAGGGACTTTAAGAATACTTTTGCTTGGATCATTTAATTTAACTCTTTCCCATCAAATTCATATCACTTGTCTTTTTAAAAAAATTTAATCATTATGAGGTCTAGGCACAGAGAAGAATTTCAAAATTAGGTTAGCCAGGACACTGGTGGCTGAGACAAATGGAAGAGAAATACGGATGAAAAGAATGTGCGTGACGCCGGGACAGAAAACTGCTCCCAGCCACTCCCTTCGTAGAAGCTCAATCCTCGAGAGACCCCTCCCTGTTGACACTGGAGGCTGCATCTTTTCTCATGCGTTCACCCACTGTGTCACGCGCCCATGTCACCCTAAGAGGGTGAGTGACATAGAAACACCAGCATAACAGAAGATTCTGGAAACTTTGGGGCCAGTGATGAAGAACATCCCCAAAACCTGACTGGGGGGAGGGGCATGTGTGAGCAGGGAGGACACCCCCAGTCCGTCTGAGCTGGGGATGGAGTGGCGTGAGCGCCCACCTCTCTGGGCAATGTGAACTTTACAAGATAGATTTCCAAGATGTGGAATGGGTGTTGTTACACGCAGAGCTACTAGGACACGGTTGAGGACTGAGGAATTTCCTGTGCTCCGCCTCAACTGAGAAGAGACCTGCAGGACAACCGGGGCCCTGGAGCTGTGCTGCGCAAATTTTCACTTCAAAATGGCACAAAGCTAGGAGAAAGCATTAAAGGGTTAGATAACCAATGTCAGGACTGAAAAAAAACCAAAACCTTAAAAAGCTGAAACTGAAAGACTGAGCTCTTCAAAGACAAAGTGTTTCATGTAGGTTGGAACAATGACTCACATCAATACAAAATGAAGGACAGGTCAGAAATCCTAGTCGGCCACAGCCCGGTGTGCACCAGCATGTGACGTGACCACCACCAAGTAGTCAGCGGTGTTTGTGCCAGTGCAACACGGAGGCTCCGTGAAGGAAGGGAGTGTCCCCACGGGCCATTGTTCTCAATGTCACAGCCAGGTCTTGTGGATGTTCTCAAAGGCGGATGTGGAAATCTGGACGGTGGCCAGGGGGAGCTCTGGAAGTCTCGTCCTTAGACAAGACAGCAAAACAGCGTGTGTCTGACCTGGAATGACTTGGACCACACGCTCTGGTCCTCACAAGTCCGCAAGGCTGTTGTGGAGAGGAGATCTGGCATTTTCTGCACCACAGCCCAGGGCCGACGCTGACCTGGCAGGTGCTTATGTTGGAAATTGAGGAGAAACAGATAGGGGCTGGAGTAGGCGGGACTCTTCCTAACAGTTTCGGGCATTGCAGGTGGCCAGCCTCTCCGCAGGCTTCCGTGGAGAGGTCAGCGGGGCATCAGGCCGTGCTCTGGTGCCGGCAGGGAAGTTAAATGAGGTGGCCTCTAAGGTCCCTGCCGAGTTTCTCCGGCCGGTGCTGTCGGGACTTCAGGCCCCACCTCTTGCATCACGTTCTCCAGGCTCTTGCGCAGCTCGGGGTTTGAGTGGGTGGAATCCTGGTGCGGGATACTTGAGGGGAAGTGTTTACAGAGGAGGAAACGGGGGCCCAGAGAAGTGCAGCAACTTCCCTCGGGCTGGGCACAGCCAGGTCCAGGTCCAATCTCCCGACTGGGGGCCTCACACCAGCTCCACCTTCCCTCCCCACCCAGTACGCGGCAGGTAGGCAGGCAACAGCCACGGACAGCGAGCTGAAGGAGAAGGGGGGTGTCACTGCAGATGAGCTGCACAGTAAAAAGGAGGAGAGAGACCAAGTGCACTTCTGCCCTGCCGTGCTCAGTCCTCTGCTCCGGCCTGGAGCCTGGCTGATGGCTCCCGGGCACCCCTGGCCCATGGCAGAGAGAGCTTGCATGCTGGCTCTGCCCCGGGAGACCTGCGTGGACTTGGACAAATTGCCTGGGCTTTGGGTGACATGTAAGGTGCCCTTCCAGTGCTGGTACCTGCTCAGAGGGGGACATCCCCGTTCCCCGCTTCGCCCTTTCCCAGAAAGACTGGTGGCTGCCACCCTCTCCCCTGCCCTGGCAGATGCTGTGTGTAAGCCCCGCTGCTGCCCCAGAGTGGGCAGTTTCCTTACCCAGGAACAGGAGGTTTGGCAGGTGCCCAGGAGCCAAAGACCAGGGAGAGATATGTGCCGGTGCCACACAGTGATTCAGAAGGACCAAAATGCATTAGCTCACAGTCCTGGGAGGCTGGGAAGTTCAGGGTCAAGGCCGTGGCCAGTTGGGCAAGTGTCATTTGGAGATGATGGTGCTTTGACTGTCCCCTGGGGGGCAGGAGTTCTAGGCCTTTGCCCAGGGAAGGCAGAGGGGCTGGGAGACAAAAGGAAGCCACACCCAGCATTTGGAAACACTGTTCCCAGGAGACAGAGCCCAGAGCTAAGCACCCTCAAAAGCTTCCACCTCTGAACACTGTTCGAATGGCAACTGCACTTCATTGTGAGGTTTAGAGAGGACAAAGTCAAACCACGGCAAAGCGCAGCAGGATGTCTCCGGGAATGAGGCTCGGCTGCCCTGCCGCCTGGTCAGCATCAGCAGGGGACAGTCTGGAGCACAGGCTGCCAGGTCATTCCAGAGGCTGACAGTCTCCCCGCTGAGCCTCGGGACTCTGATTGGCCCAAAAGCCCACACCAGCCCTGGTGGACAGAGTCCTCACGTGTCAGAGGGACGCTTGGCCTGTCACTCTGCTGAAGAGGACCCCGAGAATGCCGCCTTCCAAACACAGTCTGGGCACAGCTCCACAGAGCGGCTTTTAGCACCAAACCAAGTCCTGGCTTTGAGCCATCCCACTAGTGTGTTTCTGGGTCACGGGTGGAAAGTGCTGGTGACCGCTCCGGTGTGGGCTGGAGAAGGGCAGCCCCGGTGATTCCCATGGCGCGGACACTCCTACCCCAGTGGCTGACTCCAAGCTGCTGGCCCAGGGTCACTGAGCACAGGACTGGGAAAACGTGTGCACAGTTGTCTCTGGGGACATCTCCAGCCCCTCTCTGCTTAAAAATTTTGTGGGGCATCAATTCGCCTGCACCTCCA
>RJWM01050512.1:0-10730 GCA_004363535.1 Dasyprocta punctata
CCAGCTCCTGGAGCTCACTCCTCCACCCCTCCTGCAGCTGTCTTTCAGTCTCTCCATCCTCAGCTCACTGCCCCTGCCCACCAGCACCTTCCAGTTTTCCTCAGTACACAAAAAGGCAGCCTCACCTCCAGCCTTTGCCTCACATGCCCTCCCTCAGGCCAGCAAGGTGACCAGGGCCTGAGAGTCAGACCTCGCTCAGAGAGGAGCTGGGGGAGCTGGGGGAGGGCTGAGTGCGAGGTGAGGAGAGGGGCAGCCCCTGACAGGCCACCGCGGGCACCAGCATGGTGACAAGTTGGGGCCGAGGTGGGCACTGGTGGGAGGGCTGCAGAAGCCAGGCTCCTGGACAGCCGGGCCCTCTGATGGCCCTGGAGTGGGCGCACCGGAAGATGAGTGGCAGGCCAGCCACCCCTCTGCGTCTGCCCCAAGTCCCCAGACACTGGTGGACCCTGCTCCCACTAGTGCTGCCCCTGGAAGCTGGGGGTGGTCCCCCCTGTGCAGCGTGGGGCCAGAGCCAGCGAGGGTTGGGGAGGGTGCACTGCCAGGGGCCCGGGCTGACAGATCGGAACCTGCCCTGAGCTCCTCTGCCCTCCTCAGAGCCCCAGCTGTGGCCGCGTTGCTGGCTTCCTGCCTTTCTGCCAACCGCGCTCTGTGACCCAACCCAGCTCCACTGCACCTGGAGCAGGCTCAGTCTCAAAACCCAACTGTGTGAGCAGAGGGGCACCCAGCCAGCCACGGTCCGGGCCTTCCTTCGCGCCTCCCACGGCCGCTTCTCCAAACGCTGGCTCCCCGGGCCTCTGGGACGCAGCTGGATTTGTCTTTGCTGTGAGCCCACTGCTACTCCGTCTCGGTTGCCTTTGCTTGTTCCTCCTTTTATTTACTTACATCTTCTCTCAACTGGGCGTGGTGGCACATGCCTGTAACGTACAGACACCCTGGAGGCTGAGGCAGGAGGAGATCCTGCTTTCAGGACAAACCTGGGCTACATAGCAAGTCCCAGGACAGCCTGAGATACATAATGAACCCCTGTTTCAAAAAGCAAACACACACACACACGTGCACACACACACTTACACACACATGGGAAAAAGAGAGAATGAAAAAAGGAAACAAACAGAGGAAGGAAGGGTTTCAGTCTGTTGTCCAGGCTGGCCCTGGGCTCCTGGGCTCAAGTGATCATCCTGCCTCAGCCTCCAGAGAAGCTGGAATTACCTGTGTACACCACTTGATAGTTCCTTCTTTTTTTGACCTTTGAATGTTAGAATTCTCCAGGGTCCAATCCTCTGAATTTTCTATGGTAACCAAACTAGTGGTGATTTACATCTCTCAAATCCATATATCCAGCCCTATTTCTCTCCTGAGCTACAGACATGAAATCCAGTGCCTATTTGATATTCCAATAAATAATTAAGAATTCATAGACCTTGGAGCCAGACGCCAGCCTTGTCCCATGAGTCAGCACCATTTGCAGATTGTGGGGGAGGAGAACAAGAAGTCAACAAGAAACAAGCCCTCCCTGCGAGTGGGCACCATGTGCGAGCCACTGAGGGGAGAGCCAGATGTCAGCCCCTGGGAGACAAGAAGAGCCAACCCTCCTCCCGCCCCTCACTGTAAGGGACCAGCTGATCCGGGGAAACACAGGCTGCAGTGATGGCTATTGAGGTAAAATACAATTTAATGCTTGTAGTGTTTGGTGTTTCACTGACTCTGCAGGTCTAAAGCCAGTAATCTGATCATCTACTCAGAGGATAACAATATGCAATGTAGCATCTATGGGGAGATCTCATTCTGAAGGTGGTATCCATTGTTAACTCCCTATTATCTTATTTTGAAGTCCTGTATAATTTTCATTGTTTCATTGGGTTGGGTTTTGTTCTGTTTTGTCTTGTTTGATTTTATTATATCCAATGGCATGGGCAGCTATTTCAAAGATAACAAGATATATTATGGTAACCATTTTGGATTTCCTATCATCTTGTTTTGAAGTCCTTTATTGTGTTCACTGTTTTGTTTTTATTGGCTCTATTCTGTTCTGCTTTATTTGATTTTTACTATGTCTGAAAGTATGGGCAACTAATTTGAAGACAGCAAGAGGCACTATGGTAACCACTGTTGATTTCCTGTTATCTTGTTTTGAAGTCCAGTATCACAGTGTTTTGTTTTGATTGGCTTTATCCTGTTTTGTTTTGCTTGGTTTTATTCTCTTTAAAATAAAAATCACACACACACACAAAAAATAAATAAATAAATGACATCTAACCACTAGAAAAGAATTCATAGACCTTTCCAAATTTATTGCGTCTAAAATTAACTCATAGTTTCGTAAATGCCACCAAGCCTGCTCTCATCACATTTTCTTTGTCTTTTTTTTATTTTATTTTAAAGATAGTAAAATGTAACAAAACATAACGGAACAAAGTCAATCAAAACAAAGCAGTAGAACTGGTACAGAACTGCAAAACAAGATACCAGGACAACAATAGCTACCACAGTATACCTTGTTATTTTCACAATAGTTGACCATTCCAGTAGGTATAGTAAAATCAAACCAAAAACAAAACAGAATAAAACCAGTCAAAACAGAATATGAAATAAAGCCAAAAAAAAAATTAACCAGAATAAAGCAAAACAATGAGAACAGTATTGAGCCTCAAAGACAAGACAGAAGGGAATCCCCCATATTTGCTGCATTGTATACCGTCATCCTCCCAAGAGATGCTCAGACTGCAAGCCCCAGGCCTGCAAAATCCACCAAACAATACAAGCATTTAGTTGCTTCATCTACCTTAGTTGCTATCTGAACCAGCAGGATGCCTGGTGGGGGGTGGGTAGGAGAATCTTGATTCTCAGCCCGTACGCCAGTACGGGAGGCACAAATCATTCTCTTTCCAGAGTTCGTGCCAGTTGCACCACTCACCAGGAAGGCAGGCTAGTTGTCTTCTGGTTGCATTCTCCCCGACCCAACATGGCGGGTTCTCTCTTTGTTCTCTAAGACAGGGTCTCACTATGTAGTCCAGGCAGGCTTTGGACTTGCAATTTTCCTACTTCGGCCTCCCTGAAGTGCTGGGTTACAGGCATACACCACCACATTTAGCTACATTTTCCACATTTTGTAAATAGCAAGTCTATTCTCCCAGGTGCTGGGCTCATTCCTGGGCTCATACTACTGTCATGAAATACCCAAGGCTAATGACTTCATAGAGAAAAAAGGTTTATTTAGCTCATAGTTCTGGAGGTTCAAAGGCATGATACCAACATCAGCTTGGCTCACGGTGGCATCACAGTGGCAGAGGTATGGATGAGAAGGAGAGGTCCAAGCAGAAGACAGGAAGCTATAAGAGATGCACAACAACTGGCTGAGAACTGACTCAAGGTGTCCAGTCGTCTAAATACCTCCCACTAGGCTCCACCTCTTTTCTTTTTTTCCTTTTGTGGTATTAGAGATTGAAGTCCAGGCCTTTGCCCTGAACTACATTCCCAGTCCTTTTTTATTTTTTGGAACACTAAGTCCCTAAATTCCCAGGCTGGGCTGGAATTGGGGTCCTCCTACCTCAGCCTCTCAGAGTGTCTGGATTACAGGTGGGCACTACTGTGCCCAGTTTGAACTCCACCCCTTAAAATTCCCACAGCTTTTCATATTGCCAAGCTATGGAACAAGCTTGCAGCACAGGGGCCCTTGAGAACACGCGCAAACTGTGTCTGACGTCGCACCCTGCAACTAAGCCTTGAGCAACTGTCGCTTCCCTACAGCGTACTTAGCATCTGTTTGCTCAGCGTCAACACTGCTGAAAGGGATGGGGGAGAAAGGGACAGTGTGTGGCGGTGCTGACAGCGCATGTGGAGCGAGACAGGGTACAGTGCATGGAAAATGAGCATGCTTTCTCAGTGCCTGTGATTGCAATGAGAGCCTAGGCCTATGGGTCCTTTGTGTTACCGGGCCCGAACCTTACCCCTAAAGCTTTAGGATACTGCTGAGTTATTATACGGATGGGAATAACATGATTATATGACCATAATCTAGAAAAATCCTTCCGAGAGCTTGCAGAGGTTAACGAGAGGTCACCGACTCAGAACCAAGGACGGAAGCAGAGCCAAAGACTCGCACTGCCTGGGAAAGCGGAGACCAGAGTCGGGGAGGCTACAGCTGCAGTCCCCGTTGGGATTCGTGCTCCCCAGCGACACCTTTAAAACCCTGCTGGAGCAGGATGCCGAGAGCCAGGTGGCAGGTCTGTGTGGGTGGAGGAGCTCCTATGCTGACCTCACCATGCCAGGTCTGGGCTGGGCTCCTGCACGGGGCACACAGCCCTCAGCTCCCCAAGGGCCAGGTCCTCTGCAAGCCCTGGAGGTCGCTGGCAGAAGCCCTCTCTTTGGCATTGTAGAACTGGTGGCCTTGTATTCTCAGGACCAGCGACAGTGTCTCTGCCTCCTCCAGTTCCAGATGGCTCGCTGGATTAGGACAGCCCACCCAGGACGATGTCCTCTTCATTACCTTCAGCTGATGGATTAGGGGTCAAATCTGTTTGCCTCAGCTGGGCATGATGCTGCAGCACTGTGGGAGGCTGAGGCAGGAAGACTGCAAATTCAAGCTCAGCTTGGGCAAGTTAATGGCTTAGAGGGACTTTGTCTCATAAAAGACAAAAATTTTTTTAAAGAGTTAGGGATGTAGCTCAGTGCAATGGCCCTGTGTTGAATCTGCAGTACTGTCCCTGTCACACAGCGAGTATGGCCCATCACCTTCGCTGTGTGTGTGCCTTCCGCTGGTTAGAAGCAAACTCAACTCCACATTCAGCAGGAAGGGTTACTGAAGGACATGAGTGATTGGGGTTCATCTCAGAATTGTCCCTGCCACAGTGGCCAAGAACTTCTAGAGAGAGCAGCTTTTCCTTCCATGGAGATTGGAATGGGTGATCTTTTTTTTTTTAACTTAAAAAAAATTTTTTTAGTCCATGGCTGCATAATGATTACATTCATTGTGGGGAATTCGTACTTGTATATAATACATCTTAATTCTTTTTATTTGTTCTTCCCTTCCCCTCCCTGGAGTGGGTAATAACTCTAAGGCCAAACTCTCAAAATGTTTCATGCTGGGCATGGTGCCACCTGCCTGTGATCCCCAGCACTCAGGAAGCTGAGGCAGGAGGATCCCCATGAGTTCAAGGCCAGCTTGAACTACATAGCGAGACCCTGACCCAAAACAAACAAACAAACGTTTCCCATGCACTTTTCCCTGTAGTGGACTGGATAGTGCTCCCTGAAAGATATGTTCCACTGGGAACCTGAGAACGTGGCCCTGTACTGAAGAAAGGGATTTGATTGGAAGCCCTGGGAGAGGTCCTCAAATCCAACAAGAATCTTTATAAAAGACACAAGGGAGAGGACATGCAGGGACACGAAATACAAGCCCAAGAGTGCCAAGGATTTCTGGAGTGCCCAGGAGCGGGAGAGAGGCGTGGGGTGGGGGGCTCCCCTCAGCATCTCCAGAAGGAAGCAGCCCCGCCAACACCTTGACTCCGGACTTCCAGCCCGGGCTGGTGAGAGGCACCGCCTCTGCAGTGCGAACCCATCGAGGTCACGGTCAGCTGTGCTGGCAGAGTCTTGAGCACTCCCTCCCTCCTGGTGTTAACCTTCACAGGGATCCGTGTCCCGGGGACGGGCTTGGTGGCCTCAGATATGACGAGATCTCAGAGCCTGCAGTCGCGTAGGCTCCCGTGGTCACGCGGCTCCGAGGGGCCCTGGAGCAGAGCCCTCCTGAGGCCGGGTGAGCGGGAACTGCATCCAGCACCGGCCGGGAGACGTCCACGCAGCTTGACGCCCTGCACAAGGTGCAGCCTCCGACCTCCCCTTTACTAGTGGATTTGTTGGGCTCAGCTTCTGAAATAAATGAGCCCCAAATAACTGTGGTTTAAACGAGGTAGACATTTCTCTTTCATTTAAGGGTCCTAACCACAAGCAGCCCAGGACAGGTGGCGCCCTGCACTAACTGCCCCGGGCTCCTTCCATCTGGTGCACCAGAAATGGAAATCCAGGAACGGGGGGCGCCCCTGCTACCCTTCCGGCTGCTGACGAAACAGTCTTTGAAGGCGGCCAGAATAAGAGGAGTGTGGCGAGGCCAGCAGGAATGCCACCCCTTCCCCTTCATGCCTCTGTCAGTGCCAGGCTGTGTCTCCGGAAAGATGCACTGGACTGAATTCTGAAACTGTGCACGTGTCCGTGTTTGGAAACAGCCTTCACTGGTGCTGTCAGGTTACAATGCGGTCACCCCGAGTCTGGCTGGGCCCAGCAACTGACGTGATCTGAAGAAAAGAGAAATCCAGACAGGGAGGGAAGCAGAGCCTGCATCAGCGGGCAGACAGCGCCTGCTCTGGGGCCTGACAGGGAAGGAGGAGCCCTCCAGCAGCCCTCGGGGACAACGCGGCCCTGCCAGCGCTCTGCTTCTGGATGCGTAGTCTCCAGAGCTGGGAGAGGATGGCTGTCAATTGTTTTAAACCACCCAGTGTAAGGAACCTGCTGCAGCACGCACAGTGAGGGGACACGTGCCGCTCTCTTCCTGGTCCGTTGGGAACCAGGTTCATGAATCCCCTACTGTGACAGATTCAAGGTTCCAACATCCGCTCCACACTGTGTACGCACCCTTGACCTCCCCCAGTAAACGCCGCGTCCAAACCCAGACGGAAGCACAGGAGGACAGTCTGCTCAGCTTGCGCAGTCTGGTCTTGGAGACCACATGAGAACGTGAGCCGGCTGTGGTTCGTAGCCCAACAGTCTCCTCCACTGTGCGCTGGTGGGATGGGGTCTGGATTGGGGTCTGGACAAGTCTGGGTCTCCAGGTTTGGTTCCTGCTTGTATTGGGTGATACTATGTCCCCCCAAGTCCTCATATACTTTTGATGGGGCTGAGTCTGGCGATTGTGATCATTTTGTTGTCTAGTGCTGGGAATGGTGATGTGAGTGCTGCACCCGCCCAGGGGTGGAGCTGAGATACAGTGCAAGGGAGGTGGGTCTTCCCCCTCTTGCACTTCCTCTCTCTCTCTCTCTCTCACCAGTGTGCCTTGTGGTTGCAGGGGCTATAAATGGCAGCTCTGCCACACCATGCTGCCTTGGAGCCAACTGAGTATGGACTGAAACTCCCAAGAACTGTAAGAAATAAACCTTTCCTTCCCTAATTTTGGGCATCAGGTATTTTGTCTCAGCAATGAGTGAAAAGTAACTAAGACAGAATTTGGTACCATAGAAGTAGAGTCGTTGCTGTGACTAAACCTATCCATGTGGTTCAAAAGCCTTTGGAAATGGCTTGTGGGAAGAGTTTGGAAAGGTTTGGAGATGTCGCCTACATGCATAGAGCTGGAACAGCTTAGGCTGCTCTGTATGGAGATTCTAGCAAGAGCTCAGGAGACCAGAAGGCTGATAGGAAACCTGCCAGTAAAGACCAGGTTCAGGAGGTTTCTGCTGGGAAGAAGGACCGCATTAGGTATTGGATTCCACATGATATGTGTTATGGCTTGGCAGAAAGTTTGCATTCTGCCTGTGCACAGAGACTTTGGCTGAGACTGAGAGTAAGGGTGGAGGACTGGTTAGTCTAGAGAGAGAAATTACAAGGCAGCCAAATGTTGAAATGGTGGCCTGACTTTTTTTTTTTTTTTTTTTTTTAGCGGCACCAGGGATTGAACTCACAACCTTGTGCCTGCCAGATAGGCGCTTAAGTCACTGAGCCAAACTCCCAGCCCTGGCCTGACTCTTGTTGGGGGCTCTTAGCCAGATTTATGTTGGGAATCAAGACCAAAGACCATGGCATGGTGATATAAAATGGCATGGCGATTAAAACATGAATTTGGCCAGGAAGCTGTGGACTGTAAAGATTGAACTGAGACCTTGATTGCTGAGAAGGAACAAAGAAATAAAAAAGATGGCCTGGGGGCATCCCAGGAAGCAGTGGGCCTCCACCCTTTGCAGCCTCAGGCCTTCAAAAGTGAAAGAGTTTGCCTGGAGGAAAAAGCCGCAGAGTGCCACGTGCCGGAGCGGCGACAGAGGCCACAGGAGGTTTCAAAAGAGTTGTGGCAGCAGCAGGTTCCAGAATGGCAGTAGCATAGAGAAGCTGTTCCTCACAATCAGGTTCAGAGAGCGCAGCGATCCAGGCAGTCGACCCCTATAGCCAAGAAAGGAAAACCTGGCTACTGTTCTAGCTAGCAGCAGACCTTGGTGGCATCCATGTGGCTCTGGTTTTAAGTACAAGAAAAATGTACAGTTTCCACCTCGCCTGTAGAGAGCAATGTGTAAAGATGTAAGGGAGAAGCCAAGGAACATGTATCATCCAAGGAAAGCTATAGAAGTTAAGACCCCTAAAAGGGCTGTGGGGGCAGAATCTCTCAAGTCTTTTGCAGCTTGCAACCAGGTTGCTTCAGATACTGAGCATAGAACTCCAGGACTTAATGTTTGCCCTGCTGGATTTTGGACTTGCTTTGGTTCCAATGCTTTGTATTCCCATTTGTAACTTTTGGATTGGTAATGTTTATCTTGTGCCTTTATATGTTGGAAGTGTTTAATCTTGTTTTCATTTGTACAAGGGGTTACAGTTAGTTCGCCATAGATCTCGGAGGAGATTTGGGACTTGGACTTTTCAACAGTGCTGAAACTGTTAGGACTTTGGCAACTCTTGGAGATGGACTAAATGTCTTTTATAGTAAGAATGTACATGAGTCCTTGGAGGTCCAGGGGTGGAATGTATTGGGTGATACTATGTCCCCCTCAAGTCCTCATATACTTTTGATGGGGCTGAGTCTGGCACTTGTGATCAGTTTGTTGTCTAGCACTGGGATTGGTGATGTGAGTGCTGCACCCACCCAGGGGTGGAGCTGAGATACAGTATAAGGGAGGCGGATCTTCCCCTCTCTTGTGCTTCCTCTCTCTCTCTCTCTCTCTCTCTCTCTCTCTCTCTCTCTCTTTCTCACCAGCACGCCTTGCAGTTGCAGCAGCTATAAATGGCAGCCCTGCCACACCACACTACCTTAGAGCCAACTGAGTATGGACTGAAACTCCCAAAAAACTGTAAGAAATAAACCTTTCCTTCCCTAATTTTGGGCATCAGGTATTTTATCTTGGCAACTAGTGAACAGTAACTAAGACACTGCTTATGGGGCCCACTTGTCTTGGGTCACAGCAGGCACACCCTGCCTGGTCTTTCACCTGCGCCTTTCCACTTCAGACAGAGTCCCTCAGCTTCATAGTGCTGTCCTTAGACGTCCACCCTCTGGCTGTCCCCTGCCAGACTCCAGTGTGCCTGTGTATTTCAGTCTTTCTTGAGTGGCTTTACTTAGCTACTTATTTCGGTTTTTCGACACAGGGTCTTGCTGTGTAGTTCAGGAAGGCCTTGAACCCACTGCCCCAGGCTGACCTTGAACTCAAAGTGATCCCCCTGCCTCACCCTCTAGCCGAGTTCACAGGCCTGCTCCTGAGTGTCTTTATGAGTGCAATCAGAAATACCATGAATGCTACTGCTGAGTGCCAGCCACTGGAAAGCCAGGCTCAGAAAACATCCTTGTCTACCTCACTCACAGATCTGGCATCGTGTGACTTCTAGATCTTCTTCAAAGTCAAGATCACCATGAAAGGTCAATGGCTCAAACCAATTCAAGACAGGCGGGCAGCCATGAGCACACACCTGAAGACACTCACAAAAGAGGACGTCCAGAACTGCTTCAGAAAGTGGCAAGCATGATGGGATAGGTGTGTTCAAAGCCAGGGGCAGTACTTTTGAGGGAGCTTAATGGCAGGGTGCCTTTAACTCTAATTACTTTTTTCTTTAAACACACACCATACTTTTATACCGCACCACATATTTCTGTGGTCTCTGCCGCTCTGGTAGCCAGGAGTTTGGAGAAGACCATGCTTTGCAATCTAAGGGTACACACCCGTTGTGCCTCACACTGCCACTGGGGGCGTGAGATGCCACTTTTGCACTGGGTGGGGCTCACACTGTGGCGGAGAATCTCTCAGCCCAGGACTTCACCCGACCTTAGAAGGGCCTTCCAGGCACCTCCTGAAGAAAGGAGAGGAGAGAAAGCTCTAGTCTCTAGGGAGAGAAGCTGCCTCTGCTCTGTAACAGCTAAGGAACGAAGGCGATGTGGAATTACAGCCCAGTGATTGCCCGAGAGGGCGGCGGCTTGCATAGCACAGCATGCCAGGAGAACCTGGCCCGGGCGCCCTGGACAGCTGCTGCCAGACCTCTCCTTGCCCTAATGCTGCCTGCTCCTTTGCAGTGTGCCCAGTCTGTGACCTTTGTAAAATCCACTCATTCCTCTTTCTTTGTCCAGCTTGATCCTCCTTTCCTGTCAGCTACATCCTTGGTCGGAAGTCTTCACAGTTCTAGATGCAGAGTGCGGCTGTTTGTCTTCTGTGGTTCAATGCGGGGCCCTCGTGCTAGCACAGGCAGCCAGGTCCCCATCCAAGGACGTAAATCTCCCTCAGTTTGACACCTGGCCATGAGTTGCTGGAGAAGGGACCAGACAGGCTGCCTTCCAGCTGTCAGATGCACCGGTGACGATCTGCAGGTGGCAGGCACAGCCTCGTAGAAGTCTAAACACCCGGAGGAACCTACAGTTGGCACTGGGTCCATGTCAAGCAACACCCAAGCTGAGTGAGTTCCCAGATGCTTTTCAAGGAGAGTTCTATAAACCAGAGGCCCCTCGTCCAAAGTCATCCTTCTCCCCCGCCCAGGACGGGCTGGACAACTTTCCTCAG
>RJWM01050513.1:0-10737 GCA_004363535.1 Dasyprocta punctata
GTGTCTGCCACAGTATGACGTCACAACGGCCTCCACTAGGTCCCCCGCCCATCGAACGACCAAAGATGGCGCCCACATCCTGCTTCCGGGTTGCTGTATCGCTCCCCAAAAGGCGGCAACCTGACCCGCGTCCCTGTGTAGCCTATCCCATGCGCTTACGTAGTGCTCTATGATTGGGCAATGCTCTCTATATAAACACACATGTACGGAAACCCAGGGTCTCAGCACGGTACGAGCCGCAGTGTGCGGACATATAGAGGCTGAGTCCCGCCAATAAAGCCACATTGCTCACCGGTGTGTTCCCACATCTCCTTCTTCACAACGGAGGCGGCGTCGGACAGGCTGCCATGGCATGAGTAGTTTTTCTCCAAGGTAGACCCTGCTACCATGTCATTTCTGCCTTACAGCCTGCAAACTTCAGACTAAAACCTCAAAAACTGTCAAATAAAACTCTCCCTCTTTAAACTGTGTCAAGTATTGTGTGTCAGTGATGACAAAGCAGCTAACAGCTCAGTGTCTGAGCACCTTTGGTTCAATCCCCAGTACCACAAAAAATAAAAGAATCACTTACCAATTTAATCATTCTTTGACAGATATTAATTAAGCATCTACTATGTGCTGGAATCTACTTTTGGTGCGAAGGATATGACTGTGAATAAAACAAGACCTTAGGTGCCCTGCGGTTGATATTCTAGGTAGATGCTGGGAAGGACAAATATATAAAAAATTAGAATGCCGGGCATGGTGGTGCACGCCTGCAATCCCAGTACCTGGGAGGCTGAGGCAGGAGGATCACCACCAGTTTAAAGCCAGACTGGGCTACATAGTGAATTCCAGGCCAGCCTGGACTACATAGTGAGACCTTGTCTCAAAAAAGAAAAAAGTTACACAGAACAATAATTACAAATCACATTAGGATTGTACTATATTGAAAATAGAACAAAGTAACAGATTCTAGGGTGACCAGGGACTTCTATGAGGGGAGGAATGGATGACAAAAGAAAGTTCAACTTCAGAGAAAGAAAGTTTTGGTTCAGATGGGGTAGCAGATAGAAAGGTCCTGCAGCAGAAGTGAGCTTGGCATCTTCCAGTGATGCTACAAAGGCCAGAAGGACTAGGGTCCAACAACACAGTCAGCATCAGCAAGTCAATATTTGCTTTAAACGTGAAAATGCATTCAAAAAACCAGCTTCAGGATGTGTGGCTTTTCCTTCCCAGTTAGACCAGCGCTGTGACATGAATATGATGCATATGTGTATACATTTGCCTGGGCACAAATCTCACTGGCAGCTCTCAGTAAATAAATGCGGGGCCTCTCTGACGCCTATCACAAGTGTGAACTCGGCCCCTGATAACATTGTTTTGTCACTTTTCACTCCCATCAGCAATGAAGGCAAATAAATGACTTCCTGACAAATGGCCCCACTTTCCAGGGTCCCAAGTTCTGAAGGAAGGAGATGTGAGCCTTGGAACATTTCTGGAATGAGCTTTTCGGGGGACTCATGGTTGTGAGCTCTCTGGAGCTGCTTCGGGAGGAAACAGTCACTGAATTATTTCGTCTGAAAAATTAGATTTTTCTTACAGCCTGGTAAAATTTCCAAAGACTTGAGAAATGAATTTCAGACTATGTTTCATTGCAATTTGCAATAGAAAATAACTGAACAGAGACATAACACGGGTTTAAGTGAAAAATGCCTTCTGTTTTGCTGTCTAAACACAGTACCCTGGAAAAAGGCTAACTTGTGACCTTTCTGGAGTGAATTCTAACTCAAGTAAACTTCCTTGGGATAACCATTGGATACGTGTCCCCTCAAAATTCACATCCATCCTGAACTTCAGAATGTGACTTTAATTGGAAATATAGTTTTTTCAGATGTAGGTGGTTAAGATGAGGTTATGTCAGATTAGGATGGGCCCTAAACCTAGGGACCAGTCACTATAAAGGAAAGGAGAGGAAGGTTCAGTGGAGAGTCACACACAGGGAAGAAGGACATATGAAGAGGGAAGATGGATACAGGAACTGGAGTGATGCAGCTACAAGCCAAGGAATGATGGCACCCATCAGAAACTAAGGAGAGGCAAAAAAGGTTATTCCCTAGAATGTTCAGAAGGACATTTCCCTGAAAAACTTCAATTTCAAAACTGTGAGAGAATAAATTGCTATTGCTTTAAGCCCCACACCTATATCTACACTTCCCACACAGCCTCTCACATTCTCTTTCTGTAGGGAACTAATATAATGGTTATTGGCATCTGTGTGCTGGCACAGAAAGAGAGAAAAACCAGCTCAGGGAGCCAGAACAGAGGATGGGAATAAGCTGTACCCACATAAGCAAAGTAGAAAACCAAGTAATTATTTGGTAAATGTAACCACCAAAAATTTGGGAACAACTTGAACTCTATAGTAGTTGGGGCTTTGAATCGGGAAATCTAGTTTGAGTTTTAGCTCTGTCCTTGACCCTGTGCAATTTACTCTAAACCTCCACATTTCTCAGATGCAATAAGGATAGAGCAGTTGCAAGAGTTGGGAAGGGGAAGTCTCCAAAGAACACAGCAAGTGTCTGTCTCACAGAAAGCTTACCATTACCATTACCACTACTTACCATTACCACTACTACTACCTGCCTTCAGAAACGTTTCTCCTCCCACTGATAGTTTTTATTCAGATATGCATGTAGAATCTACTCCTCATCTGCTGCTTAGCGGGAACAATCTACATATAAAAAGCACTGAATACTCATTGGTTCCAAAAGTCAGACAGTTTTGCTATATTCACTGTGAACCCAGACTCTCCCCACTTTTACTTTTAAACAATTCTTGCCTGTTCCAAAATATAAATATTCTTCCAAACTAATCATTTGCAAGGGCTGTAGTATTTTAATGATAATATTTATTGAGAGCTTGCCACCTGTGAGGTCCTTCCCTCACGTTCACATCAACCTGATGACAGCTCGCAAATGAGGCTAAAATAGTCCTGTTCAGAGAAGAGCAGGCTGAGGCTCAGAGAACTTCTAACTGAGGATTCCAGACTGACTTCAAGTTCAAGTAGGAGATAAAAGTGATGTTGAGGAAAGGAATGAAAGAGGCAGGACTTTCTGCAAATTCTCAGCTTCCCAAAAGGCAGATGAAATACAGTTGTCTGTCAGTACCCTTCAATCATTGATTCCAGAACCGCCCTCCACCCTGGGCCATCAAAATCGCAGGTGCTCAAGTCCATTCTATAAAATAGCATAGTATTTATACATGACTGGTGCACATCCTTCCATATACTTTAAATCATGTCTAGATTACTTATAACACCAAATACAAAGGCAATGCTCTGTAAATCAATGGATTCTAGTGTTTAGAGAATAATGACAGGTATGTATTCAATACAGATATAATTTTTCTGAATATTTCCAACCCAACTTCTGAATATTTTCTGACTATTTTGAAACCACGAATGTGAAGTCCATGGATATGGATGGCTGGACCATATTTTTTTTCTTTTTACATAGGAAAAATACCAAAAATAAAAATAATTTTAAACAGTATAATATTTAAATAGTACCTTTGATCTGAGATCTTCCTGTATGGTGTTTTTATAAGCCATGTGTGTTATTATTTTTTGGTAGGTCATGTTAAAGTACTAGGATGTCTAGACCACTGATATTATAGGAGCTCTTCAAAGCAACACGTGATATTTAATAATAAACTCAGCTTTTTACTTCGATTGTACATTCAGGAAGTGTTGAACTTTTTAAACTGAAAAGATGTTTCATCACCCTTTGTACTTTATTGATAAGAAACTGAATCCAGGCAGAGTCTAAAGGAAAATCCCTCTTGGCTAAGTGTGATGTTTATTAGGAGTAGTAACAAGCATTTACTAGGTGTTTGCTCTGCTTCAGGCATTATTTGAGTCTCTCGATTCTACAGTTAGGTTGGGGCATCTTGGTTTTATACATGAGGCACAAAGTCACACAGAGGGTAGTAACCTCGTCCAAGGGCTGAGTGCTTCTTATGGAGCTGGGATTCAGTTCCAGTAGCCTGGCTTCAGAGTCCATTACCATCACTGCCATCCTCATGTAGGCAACCTGAGGTCAGAGAAGTTTAGCAACTCACATACTTGCAAATAATCCTCACATGCTTACTGCCCATTTCAGGAGCCAGTGCACTCTAAGAGGAAATAAACAGCTCTCTGTCAATAATGTTGGCTGGTTCCACCAATGCATTTTTCTTCACTTTGGGTGAGTACCATGCTACAGACTTCAACAGACCACATTAATCCAGAGGCAAATGTCTCAGCTGTCAGGTACCTGATCCTTATGTTTTAGTAAAATATATGGTAAGAAAGAACAAAGTTTATGCTAGTCTTTATCTCTGAGCAGACTGAGTTTCACATCATAAATTTCATCTAACAAATTTCACACCATAAATTTCATCATAACCTAGTCTCTTCCAAAGATCTATTACTATTACTATTGTGTATTCATGCATCATAAAAAGTGCATATACCTGAAAAAGCCCTAAGTATATTGGATCAAGTCCATTTTTGAACTATTTATTGCTATGTTTTGCTCCTTGGAATCACTCTAGATCACATAGGTTAAAATCGCTATCATCTGTGAAACGTTTGAAATCCCTTGATGCAGAGCACAGTGGTTGAAGCTGATTTTCAGTGAGTTATTTTTGCCAGAAATTGCCTTACTCCTCTGATGTCAGCCCTAGCTTAAGGGAGACAGACTCCTTTCTCCCTAGAAAATGGAACGAACTTCAAAGCTGATACAGTGGCAACCAAGGAGCAGTGATAATGGCTGCTCTTTAATTATTATTAATTCTGGATGACTTGGATTTTTATTTTCAATACACTTGCTCATTTATGACTTTATTGTATACCTTGGCCCATGATGGATTCAAAGCTCACTCTATTTTAAGGTATGTTGCCCAAGAACATTTATCTTCCAAGTGACAGATTTATTCAAGGCTATAGGCAATGTGTTTCTCATATTTCTGAACTTCTCTTCAGATAAGGTCTGAAATCTAAAAATACTCATTTTGCTCCCAACAAAACCCTACCCTACTCCCCACTCCACCACTTTCAGAGGGATCTCTTTAAAGAAGCCCAGAAATCAAATTAAATTATCAGGCATAAGCACACATGCGCGCGCACGTGCACGCGCGCACACACACACACACACAGGGTTATATGCACTGTGGAAATACCTTTATCGCCCATTTTTTCCTATCACTAGGGAACCCATGGCTCCCACAGTCTCCCTATCTGCCAAAAAAGAATTGACTTACTTTTGAGACACTCAAAGTTATCAAGGGACGCAGGGCAAGAAGAGCACCAGGGTGAGGGGGTGGACATGCAGACTTGCAGGGCCCGGCCATAAGCATTCTTTCCAAAGGAAACCAGGCTGAAAGGCTGATAAACCCCAATCTCTTTTCACAGCTTGCCTTCAGAGTCTCTTAATGCAACTCCCTCATTTGTTCATCAGCACTTTATGAGAAAATAAACAAAAACACGACCTGTTTCCTCATTGTCAGCACATCAGAACACTTCCTGCTCAGCATCCCACCCTAAGAAGCAGAGGCCCACTGTCTATTTCCCTGACTTTTTAACAGCCCATTTTCTACATGAATTCCAAGGGCCTCACCAAATATGAGGCCCCATCTGGGTGGATAGATGTCACAGACCCTCATGCTCAGCAGGGCGTGAGGCTCATTCCAGACCAACTGCTCTAGAATGGTTTCCACACTGAAACCCTGGAGGTTGCATGTCTTTTATTCTTATTTTACTTACTTTAGAAAAAAAATTTTTTTTGATCCCCGGTACCAAAAGAAGAAAAAGAAGAAGAAGAAGAAGAAGAAGAAGAAGAAGAAGGAGGAGGAGGAGGAGGAGGAGGAGGAGGAGGAGGAGAAGGAGGAAGTCTAGGAAAAACACTTAAAGTTGCCTTTTTACCAAATCGTTAGTTCTATGGGATACTAAAAGTTCTACAATTTTGTGATATTTTCAAATCATCCAGTCCTTCCAAATTTGTCACTAACACTGACAGCTTTGAGAAGAAGAAATAGTGTTGGCAAATGTAAGAGTTAGAGGGCTAAGGCTTCTGTGTTTAAATTCCCACCAGCACAGTGGGGACCTAGGATAGGTCTCCTGTGGGTCAAAGGTTTAAAGAGGGAACGTGCGTACACAGGGTCTAGCTGGTGGACACAGCCAAACTTCTGCATGGATTTGTATTTCAGTATCTCAGAAGTGCATGCTGCGCCCATTACCCCAACTTCAAAGAGTCTAGTGTTTAAAAATGCACACATTAGGGATGGCAGTGTGGTTTAAGTGGCAGGGTGCTTGCTTACAATGAAGAGATTCTGAGTTCAATCCTTAACACCACAAAAATAAATAAAAAATAAAATTGACAAGTGGTGCAGAGCTGCGGTTAGAAGCACAGGCGCTGAAGCTCAACTTTGTGAGTTCGCAGTGTGACTCAGGAGCTTGCTATCTCCAGGGCTCAGACTCTCTAAGCCTCACTGTCTGTCTCACTGGGGTGTCATGACCACTGAGGTGGAACATGCAAGAAGCAGAGGTCTGTGGCACTGGGCTCAAGAGATGTTAAATATTGGCTGACATTAATGAATGCAGGTATTTCTTTCATTTTGCAGATTATGGGTATCATCCTAACATGCTCATTTCAGAGGGTTATTTTGGGAGGTTGTTTGTTTGTTTGTTTAAGAGAGAATGCAGGCACACCTTAGAAACTAACATGTTTGCTACGGAATAGAATTCAGTGCAAGCTGCGTCTGTCTTGGAACCCAAGCAACAGCAGGCTTAGTATCACAAAACAAAGAGATCCCATTTAGCAACAAAGCAAGCTCCTGGCATGAGCCTGGGGCTCCACCATACTTTGGCACCCACATCCTGGGGAGTTAGTGAGCGTTCTCACCGACTGTGTGATCTGTGATCTTAAACACTTAACCTCTCAGTGTTCTTGTGAGATGCAGGGAGGATGAGGACTTGAACTAAAAAACTGTCTGAGAGGAACTATTTCACCCAAATGTTCTGTGATTCTACCTAATGCCAGGAATTGTTTGAAGTAAAATGAAACCAGACCATAAGAGTAATACCCTCACAGTCTCAACAGACATTTGAATGCTATTATTCACAGATTCCTGTGAATGTACTGTCGTTTAAAAAAAATGTCTTTTAGTCTTATCTTCCTAGCTAGATTAAAAACTCTTTGAAAACAGGGACCACACATCATTCTTCTTATTCCTCATTGTGTTGAGGAATATTAATATTCCTAAATGTTGATAGCATTTAATACACAGGAGTCTCCATAATGTGCTGAGTAGAGCCTAATTCCATAAACTATCCACCCAACCACATCATGGCTTTGTAATCATTCTGAGTACCTGCTGCTCAGTCACAGCAATCTAACCCAGAACAGATGAAACTAGCCAGGCCATCACTCAATGAAGAATATTTCTAGCCTTTCATTCATTCAATATTTATAATAGCTACAATGGTAAAGGCATTGTGCTTTTTGTTAGGGGTGCTCTATGCCACCAGCACAACCCGGAAGGTTCACATGTACAGACATCTATACCACTTGAGCAAAACCACAAACTGACCTGACTCCCAAACTCTTTTTCTTCCCAATGATGTCTTCCTCTTACCAGTAAAGGGGCTTTGAGTTTTACTAGTATTTTTCCATGTCAATAGGTGTGGTGTTACTGAATTTAAAAAACAGCATGCATTTATAGTGCTTTGCACAGATCTAAAATGTAAAATGTTTATCAAATAATATTTTGGTCTTCTGGAAAAAGGAAATATTACACTGTAGACCAGTGACTCTTATTCCTAGAAACCTCTAAATGTAACACTTCCTGCTGCTGTGGTTCTGGCCTTAAGCACATCAACAAAATATGCTGTGGTCTGTAGGTTATCTGTAAACCAACTGACAGGTATCTAACACAGACCACGCACAGACATTTCTTCACCCCTATCACTGCCTTCAGATGATGCTGTGAAAAGTAAAAGCTCATCAGATGTTGACCGAGTTCATGATAGTGCTGCACTGTGGATTCTTAAGGCTAAAGGACTGCTTGTGACTTATCCCTTCACCTACTTATCAGCCTTGGAGTAACTTTCCTCCTTTTAAACAACAGCCTGCTTCCCTCCTGTGACTCCGGCCTACTTTGCCAACATTCTCTAAATGCTAATCAGGAGATAGGAGACAGTCTGTGATCTTGTAAAGTGCTCACCCAGCAATTTGGTAAAAACAAAGGGCAAAGATTACACTTGGGTACCTGCATTCATTGATCAAGTTTCAATAAAGAACTGACCACCACCAAGCTTGTATTAGTTACCACAGTGAAAAATGGAATATTCAAATGTTTTCTAGACATTTCAGATATATTTAAATAATAACAATAATGACAAAGCAAATAAAATTAAATCAATGGTTGCTCATGGCCAGAAAAGGGAATAAAGGGGAGAATTGAAACTATGAAGCTTATAAACCAACTCTAATACAAAGGGACAAAACCTAGTCTATGAAAAATATTTTTAATTGAAATATATGAAAGAGGGCCAGGGATTTAGCTCAGCTGCTCAAGCACTGCCTGGTAAGCATGAGGTCGTGGTTTGATCCCTGGCACCAAAAAAAAAAAGGGCAAAGGATTTAACTCAGTGGCATAAGAAGTTGGCTAGCAAGGATGAGGTCATGAGTTTGATTCCCAATACAAAAAATAAAAGGAGAAATATATGAAAGTTTCCAAGTAATGTCAATAATAGCATCAGAACATTATTTAGCAAATAAGACAATGAATAATACTGTGTTCAGCAGTCTTTTTTAGAAAGTTGCTGTAGTTTAGCAGATAGAAAAATCAACTTGGAATTGAGGTTTTTCTTTGATTCACTTTTATTGAGAGCCTTCCCAGCTTCACCACAAATACAATGAGTGAACATTACAATGTCAAACCTCTTTCCTATGCTTCACTTTTTAAGGTTTTCAGTGAAAAAATCCATTATCTAGCTCTTTTTAAGGCTCTGAGCCAACAGTAATATTTATGGGAACTGTAAAATATAATCAACTAATAGATTGTTTGACTTGAAAGCTAGTACAGAGTTCTGTCTGATGATTCTTTAAAAGAATCACCTGCTAATTTTAGATATATCCTAAGTGTCACACAATCTCAGAATCAGGAGCATCCTCGAGAGGTCAAAAACAAAGTAAAATTAAGCAAATATCCACATAGAAGTAAATCAACCTAGATGGAACAATTCATGTTCCACATTAGCCAAGTGCCTAAAACTGTGCAGGAATCAAGATGAGATGGTTCCCAGAAGAAAACAACAAAGGTAAGATATTGAACCAAGATTGTCAAATCAAAGTTAACCGCAAAACTCTCAGAGAAATCTATTCTCTTGGGAATGCTGGTAATTTCAATTCAGTGCTACTCCATTTGAATTTTTACTTATTATCGTCAAGTCTGGTTTTAATATTAATTGCTAAAGGTCAAGTTCAGACACAAAAAGCAGAGGCGTGCAAGTAGATACAACCTGATGTGTTTATCTTTTCAGTATACACTTTCTGCTGTAGGCGTGTGCCAGATGCAGCAACAGCTGTAGGAAGTTGTTTATCTACCCTCTTGACCTTTGTGAAGTGTTAGATGGTAAAAATCATGTTTTTATATTATAAGTCTCTCTATTCAAACTAGCATCTTGTTAGTACCAGTCAAAACACACCAATAAAGGCAAAAGGAGGGGAAGAAGATATGATTGTGTCACAATGATATCTGTAAAAGCATACTTCTGCCATGATTTAGAGTAAGTAACTACCCTGCTTATTTATTCAACTTTCAGAAAATATTTATTGAGCTCCTACTGGTTACAGGGCACAATTAAAAGGTGCTATCATAAGAATCCTAACACCTGTAGTGTTTATGTCTTGACTGACCTTTTAGAAATGTCCACTGTTTTCTAAATTTATCCTTCAGATTTTTCAAAATATATTAAGGGTCCCAGGGCGATTCAAAATCTGTAGCCCTTCCTAACAATAAAATATTATTTTGAAGATTCACAGCAAATGACATTTGTCTTGCAGAGAAGAGAGCTTTGGCCAAGCTTCAGAACCACACAGCTTCTGTTTTGATGAGCTCCCCACTCCTGCCTGTAGGGATTACACTAAATGCAAGTGGGATTGATCTGTCAACCTAATCACTCATGAGAAATAATAACAATGTCAATAGTTAAGTTTCCAAAACAACCCAGTTCCTGCTTGGAAGTCAATCCCTCAGAAGTATGCTAAGCCTTACTTTTGTTATGACATTTGGATGAAGTCACGAAAGTTCCTTTGGTCTTTCTCTGTCAACGTCAATGTCCTCTGGGGAAACCAACATAGTAATATCAAAGGACAAAGGGAAACAAGTCAGAGTATCCAAAGACAAAGCTGCAAACAGCAATTATTCTAAGAAATTCAGTTAGTTACTCATTTTGGCCCAGGAAAACTAGAAAACTTTATATTTCTATTATATTTCTTTCTCCAAAAGGTCTATGTTGTAGTCAGGGGTTACAGGGAGAACAACTACATACAGGACACAGAGTTTGTAATACTGTTTTATAATAATCACCCAAAGTTAAACACAAGACAGTGCAGGAAAATCCTTCCACAGTACTAAGACCCAGGATAGCCGAGGGCCTGGATCCCACAGCAATATCATGCAAGGGTCCCACTAGAGACCCAAATGCATGAC
>RJWM01050514.1:0-10745 GCA_004363535.1 Dasyprocta punctata
CACTGCTTTTTTCTGGGTTCTTGTTGCGTGAAGCATTGTTTTCCATCTTTTGACTTTCAATCTATGAATTTCCTTTTGAGTTAGATGAGTTTATTTTATACAGAAGATGGTAGGATTTTGTTTCTTTATCCATTAGGCCTGTTCATTTTTTTAATTGGTGAATTGAGGTCATTTACACTAATGGTTATAAGTGACATAAATTGGCTTATTTCTGTCATGTTATCTTTCTGCTGTTGGTTCTTTACTTTTCTCTTCTATTTAATTATTTGCCCTGCTTTGTGATTTCTTTCTGTTGGTGTTCTTGAAATTGTAGTCATTTTTATATCTATCTAGAATATCTTTCAGTACTCTTTGTAAGGTTGATTTGGTGGTCATGAAATTCTTCAGTTGTTCTTTGTTGTCTATTGTCTAATTTCTCCATGAATATCGAAAGATAGTTTTCCAGGGTATATCAATCTCAATTGGAAGTTGTTTTCTTTTTGGACTTGAAATACTTCACTCCATGTTCTTCTTGACTTGATTGTTTGTGTTGAGAAGTCTGCTGTGATTCTGTAGTGCTTTGCTTTATAGGTGATCTGTTTCTCTTCCGTAGCAGCTTTTAATATTTTGTTCTTATGCTGAATTTTTGGGATCTTGATTGTTATAAGTCTGGTGCAGGTTTAATGTGATTATGGTGTTCTAAATTCTTATGAAGTTCTAAATTCTTCACTTATCTGTATGTCACTTTCTTTTCCTTGTTTGGGAAATTTTCTGCTATTATTCTGTAAATAGTCTTTTTATATCATTTGCGTTGAATTTTGTTTCATTTATACCTATCAATCTTATATTGCTTTTCTTTGCACCATCTTGCAACTGTTGAATTGTTATTTCTTGGTTCCTTCTTATTTTTAAAAGGCCTTTCCTTTCCTGATTGCTAGCTGCAATCTTGTCTTCAAGGTCTTAAAGTCTCTCTTCACATTCTTTCAAATGGTTTTGCCAGCTGTTAATGGAATTTTTGATTTCCTGTATATCTCTTTGAATCTTTTTCATGCATTCTAATTCTTTCCTACATTGATAATTCAAGATTTCCTTCATTTTTCAATGCTCTTCTGTTTTTAAATTATGTCTTCTTTAGATATGCTTAGCATTATTTTCATTATGTTTATCATTCCTTGTTTTACTTGGGAGATTATTTCTGATCTGATTTCCTTTACAACATCATGGAGTTTTTTTTTTATCTCAATTGCTATCATTTCAGAAATTTCAGGTGTGTAACTTACACCTTCTTCTATGTTCATGTCTTCTGGACTTCTTTGTGATGGTATAGAGGTTTGAGATTACATTTTGCTCATTCATTTTGTCATTTTTCTGTATTCCCAGGTGCTTCCTGAGTTGCCATTGGCTGCTCAATCAGGAAGGTGTCTCCCTGGATAGCTGAGGTTACTGGGCAGGCCTTTCCTAGGTGCACCATGATGTACCAAGTCTTCCTGACTGGGTGGAATTCACTGGATGGGCCTTTCCTGGCTCTGCAGGGTGCACTGAGGCTCCCTGGTTAGTTGGAGTCACTGGGCGGGCCTTTCTGAGGTACTGTCCTGTGCATTGAGTCTCCTCAGTTGTGCAGAATTCACAAGGTGAGCTGTAATCTATTTTAAACTGGTTCCTGTATCTTTTTTATATCTCTCCAGCATTCCTTGGGCACTTTCTTACTTTATGGTGCAGAAAGATATTCTAGGTGGTTTCCACCAAAGTCAGTTTCCTCTTATTACAGAATGGATTTTAGGGGGAAAAAAAGGCTGGGGATTTAGCTCAGTGGAGTAAGCAACTGCCTGGCAAGTGCAAGGTCATGAGTTCAATTCCCAGTACAAAACAAACAAACAAACAAACAAAAAACACCAAGTAGAATGGATTTTAGAAAGTAAAATTTGGGTGCCAGTTGTGTTCTTTGATACTAATGATTACTTGATGCTATGATTCTCTTAAGCTCATTTAAGAAACATATGTGTATGTATATACACATGCACATACACTGATATACACACATCAGATACATATACAGTCCATATATATATATATATATATATATATATATATAAACATACATGTGTATGCACACTGCATCTGTTTATATTTATTTCTGTATTTATGTTTACACAGGTACCTATAATTTCAATCCTGCACTGCACAGTATACTCTTGTCTTTCCCTACTTGCAACTCCCTTCTTTGATTTAGCTTTCATAAAGAAATTTAGCTACTGTTATTCTCTGTATAGTTATACTTTTGATCATGCTAGTGTACATGTAATCTACTTTTAAAATTGCTAATCCATCTTGCTGTAAAAATAAAAACAAAACTAGAAACTAGAATTAAGCACCTGTTTATAGTTTTAACTTAAATGCACCATCTTGGGTGCACAGTTCAGTAAGTTTTGATAAATGCACTAACATCCCTATTTAAAAAGAGAATACACTGTCTGGAGAGTTTTCTCATCCCATTCCTAGTTATTCTCTTTCCCAGAAGCAATCACTTTCTTTCTGTATTTTTTAAGAACCATAGATTACTTTTAACTCATCTAGGACTCCATAAATTAAAATATATTCTCATCTGTGACTGGCTTCCTTCAAAGTATTGCATTTGTGGCATTCATTCACAGTTGTTTATTCTTTTTTATTGTATTGCCTGAATATAGCACAACTGTTAATGTATTCTCCTGTGGATGGATATTTGAGTTTGTTCTAGTTTGAAATTGTTATGAATTTTCTTTTAAAACTGTTTTTGTGGATAAATGTTTTAATTACTCTTACATAAGTATTTATATATAGAATTACTGGGTAACAGGAAAAGTTTATTTTTAACTTTAAATATAACTGAAAAAATTTCTGTAACTAGTTATACTGTTATGCATTGCTACCAGTAATGTATGACAGTTTAAATTGTGCCACAATTTTGCTATCTTTTGATATTAGCAACTTTAAAAAAATTCATTCAAGTATGTATAGTAGTATCTCATTGTAATTTTAATATGCAATTTATAATATCTAATGAAATATATAATTTTTATTTGCTTATAGACCATTTTTACATCTTCCTTTGTGAAAATCTTTTGTCTATGTTTAAACAACTAATTTTTTATTTTGTATTATTGAATTGTTGCAGTTCTTTATATATTCCTTACAAAATGTTTTGATAAAATATATGAATTGTCAAATTTTTCTCCCAGCTTGCACTTTGCTTATTTAATTACTAAAAAAAGTTTTAAATTTTGATTTTTAAATTATTAAAAAAATCTGTCAAACCCAAGCTTGCAAAGATAGTCTACTCTCCCCTCCAAAAATTTAAAAATGTTAAATTTTAGGTTTGAAACTATGATCCATAAATTAAATGCTTGTGTCATAAGGGAGTAAATTTAATTTTTAATACCATTGTTGAACATACACTTCTTTCCCAATTGAATTACTTTGTGACGTTTGCAGAAACCAACCCTATATATTGTATTTTATTCTTATTCTGATCATTCATGTGTTGGTCTATCCTTATGTTGGTTATACACATGTTGCTTATTACAGCTTTTCCATAGATCTTGAAGTCAATTAATTTGAATCTTCCTATTTTATGTTATCGCTTTAATATTTTTGAATTAGTTCATGTGTTTTGTGTTCATATAAATTGAATTCACTTTGTTTATATTTATAAAAACCTGGTGAAATTATAAGGATTACATTGAATCTGTAACTCTAACTGAGAAGTAAATCTTTTCTTTTTCCATTTTATTTTATTTTAAAAAAGAATAAAACCAAGTGAAATAAAACAGAATAGAGTCAATAAAAACAAAACAATGAGTATGATACAGGACTTCAAAACAAGATTAAGAAGAAAGCAATAATGGCTAGCATAATGCCTCTTGTTATCTTTAAAATAATTGTCTATACCATCAGACAAAATGAAATCAAATGAAACAGAACAGAATAAAACCAATCAAAACAAAACAATGAAAGCAATATAGGACATCAATTGCTGATGATATAGGCAGATACTTTGAAGATAACAAGAGGCATTATGGTAGCCATTGAGAAGTACATCTTAACAATGTTGCTTCATCTGAAGAAACAGCATGCCATGGACTTATTTAGGTCTGAAAATTTTCTTTCAATAATATTTTGCAGTTTTAATGAGATAGGCTTTGTGCTTAGTTTCATTAAATTTTATCTCAAATATATTATAAAATAATTTTATAAATGGAATGCTTTCAGTTTTATTTTTCCAATTTTAATATAAGAAATATAATGGAGTTTTCATATTGACCTTTTGTTCTGTACTTTTACATGCTTATTTGTTAGAGTTCTTACTTTGTAGAGTCCTTTGAATTTTAAAAATTCACTTTTAAAAATATAGGAGTATTTTATTTTATTTTATTTTTTATTTTGAGATAGGATCTTGCTGTGTTGCCCAGGGTTAACTCCTGAGCTCAATGAACACTTTTCCCTTGAGTTCTCAATTAGTATATAGCACTATGTCTGTTTACTCCTTTAGATTTTTTATGTAGATAAAATGCTAAAATACTTAATAAAAGATTGATAGTATGTTGGGGACCACAAATTATAGATTGAGGTTAGGGCCCAGAGGCCTTAACAGAGATGTTAATTGTACCATGATGCTGTAAATCTCTAGGGCAAGATTACTTCAAGATAGGATCACCTCTGCCCTCTGAGTTATCTGATAATTCCTCAGATTATTGTGTGCACCCAGTAAATAGTGGCTAGCTCAAAGTGTCTTTGTCTATACCCATCCTGAAGCATTGACCAACCACCTCCCCTTGAATTACTAAATTTGTTTCTGTTTGTTCTTCATCCTTTGCTGTACCCCTCATACAGGCATTTGGGGATTTTGGTCAGGTCCCTGATAATTATTATTTATTATTCCTTAAATGTTTGAAATAATTCACTGGTTAAACCATCTGGGTCGGAGTTTTCTTTGTAAGGAGAGCTTTGATGATACATTTATTTTTGAAATGTGGGGCTATTTGAAGTTCATCTCAGCTGATGTCAAGGAATTATCTATTTCCTCTACATTGTTAGATACAGTATAGTAGTGTAAAGTCTTAACATTTCTTATCTCCTTTCTATCTGTAGGGTCTAAAATAATTGCTTCTTTTTAATTTTTGATTCTCTAATTTGTATTTTCTTTTCTAATCTTGCTAGGTTTGTCAAATTTACTCATGTTGCTCAAAAACAAATATTTTGCTTTATTAATGTTATTTAATGTGTTTTTCTAAATTGAATTCTGTCCTCTTCCTGCGCTATTTATCTGTTATATTTTGGGTTTAAATTGTTTGTACATTCTTAGGTACTTGATTAAAGCTTTTCTAGTATCTAAAATCACATTTAGAGCTACAAATTTTCACCATAAGAAATTTCCTATATACAACTGATGGCTCACATGATTTAAAAAATGTATACTTTATAGTTGTTGGATAGTATTTTTAAA
The DNA here is from genome assembly GCA_004363535.1 of Dasyprocta punctata. Classification (NCBI taxonomy): domain Eukaryota; kingdom Metazoa; phylum Chordata; class Mammalia; order Rodentia; family Dasyproctidae; genus Dasyprocta; species Dasyprocta punctata. The sequence goes on from RJWM01050514.1 coordinate 5,462, forward strand.
TGCTAATTATAAGAATATGGTTGATGAGAAAAATAGCTAAGCCGTAGGTAATCAACCCATTTTTTTCTTATTTTGGGGTTCATTCATTAAAAAAAATTGACTTAGTATTAGTGATAGACATTCTAGTTAGTAACTTAATAGCATTAAATTGGGATAGCATTTATCACTTGGCAACCTGTCACAGAATATTCCTAGCCTAGTAATTTCTTATGACGAAGAAAATTAAACTCAGTGGATTTATAGTTGTGGTTGCTTGAGACATATTGCATAAACTGTATGACTATTTTGATATAAACTGGACTCATTTCAGGATTGTGGCAGCTCTTTTCGGTTTAAGTAGCAAAGCCAAGAACCTTACTCAGAGATTCCTAAGGATAAGCTGTGATGCAGCACATGTGCTGCATGAGAAAGGATCTGAGGGGATGCAATGATACCTTTGGACCTTTTTCTCTGGTTTATTTAACGTTTAGCAACTGTATCCTTGATATTTTTCTTAAAGTTTAATTCTCCAATTCATTGCAATCTTTCTTGACAATTCAAATTTTTGTGATTTTCCATTTATTTTATTCAGTACTTCCATATTTTTGCTGATTCTTTTACATTTTCATATTTACAGAAAATTATAATGAAAATAGGAAGTGTGCCTTATATGAAAGATAATAAAATTTTTATTGTATTCAAGATAAGAACAAACTCTACATGTATAATTTTGTTTTCAGGTTATGATAAAAATTGTGATCTGAATTAGTTGATAATTAACATTTATCAGTGGGATTGACAGAGGCATTAAAATATAAATATTTGTTTTAGTGAGGGGATTAAATAGATCTTTTAACACTAAACAGCAGGAAATCAAACATGAAGGGTTGGTTAATTTTTAATGTGTTATTTTGTACATGTTTGAAACAGAATCTCTGTCAAAAATTGGTTAACTTCATTTTTGTAATCCTACTTCTGGACTGTATTCTGTTAAGATTAATCTACTTTCCTACCCTTTTCCCAGTAACATGCTGCTTTGATTAATGTAGCTTTATGCTAAGTCTTGAAATTAGGTAAGGTGAGTCATCCTCTCTTTTTTCAAACTTATTTTGGCTATTTAAGCTCATTTGCCTTTCAATATATATTTTAGATTCTATAAAAATGTCCACTGTAAATAAGCAGCACATTGAAAACAATACTGGACTCAAATCCCGATGATGGATTATTCAATTGTCTGCCTCTCTCGGTGATATCCCTCTGCCACTGTTTCTGGAGCTGTGGACATTTTCTCTCTCTCTAAAATGTCTTTCAATATTCTTTGTAGGGTTGGCTTGGTTGTCATAAATTCCTTTAGCTGTTCTTTATCGCGGAAGTATCTTGTTTCTCTGTTGATTTTGAAAGATAATTTTGCAGGGTACATCAGTCTGGGTTGGAAGTTGTTTTCTTTCAGGGCTTGAAATACTCCAAGCACTTCTTGACCTGATGGTTAGTGTTGAGAAGTCTGTCATGATTCTGATGGGTTTTCCTTTGTAGATGATCTGTTTTTTTTTCTCTAATAGCTTTTAATATTCTGTTTTTGTGTTGAGTTTCTGGGATCATGATTATTATATGTCTGGGTGTAGGTATGTTTTGCTTATGTTTAGCTGGAGTTCTATATGCTTCAGTTTTATGAAAGTCACTTCCTGTTCCCATGCTTGGAAAATTTTCTGAAATTATTTCTGTATATAGGCTTTTAATTTGTTTTGGATTGACCCCTGCTTTTTCACTCACACCTTTTATTCTTACATTATGTTTCTTTGGGTGGTCTTGCAGCCATTGTACTGTTACTTCCAGGTTTCTTGTTATTTTTAAGAGACCTTTCCTTTCATGATCACAAGCTGCAAACCTGTCTTCAAGGTTTGAAAGTCTATCTTTAGTTTCCTTCAGATGGCTTTGCCAACTTTCATTGGAGTTTTTGATTTCCTGATAATCTCTTTGAATCTGTTTCATGTATTCTAAATATTTTTTGTATTGTTCATTCCAGGTTTCTCTCATTTTCCTATGCTCCATTTTTTCATCTGTCTCCTTTAGAGATGCCTAACAATTCTTTTATTATGTTTTTCGTTTCTTCTTTTAGTTGAGTTAGTATTTCTGTTCTAATTTCTTTTATAGCCTCATAAAGTTGTTTCTTTACTTCAGTTGTCATCACCTCAGAGACTTTAGTTGTGGGACTCCCAGCCTCTTCTGCGTTTGCTTCTCCTGGGTTTGTTCTGCTTGGACTGGAGACCAGAGACTGCCTTTTGCTTCTTTGTCTTGACATATTCCTGGGTTGCTCTGGACAAGTGTGTACCAGGGATTTTGTTATTACTCACGTTGTCTGTAATTTCTTAGTTAGACTGGTTCTTCTAGTCAGTGCTGATTATGGATATCTGTTTGTTTACCACTGGGTGTGCTGTTACAGCACTGCCCACTGCCTTTCCCCAGCTCACCTTGGCTCCTTGATGTCTGGGACAGTGCACACAGGGGTGGAGCCGCAGCCTGGGAACCTAGGCTGGTTATCAATGAATCTTCTGCTATCACCCCAAGGGTGTGCCTGGAGTTGTGGTCTCCAGACTGAGATGGTCACCTGCCAGGACCCTCTGGGGCTCGGTCAAAGTGACCTCCATGTGACTGTGTCCAACCAGGAGTGTCTCTAGCCCCAAAATGGCTGCCAGTCCCTCACTCTCCCTCATGGGGGTTCAGGGTCTGTGCACTCACTGTTAGCCAGTCCAGGCCTCCAGGTCTGCACCCCCTGTTCACCACCACTCTCCTCCAACGCCACCTCTCTGGGCAGAGGACTCCAGGGTTGTCGCCATGGTGGCAGCTATAGCACTCCGACAGTGCGTCCCCAGGTTCCAGCAACTCCTTTCACAGAGTGGGTCCAGCTCTGGGCAGAGGTGCCACCAGCCACTGCCCTCCTTGTCTAAGTGCCTCTTTCCACTCTTTCTGTGGGCTTAGATTCTCACTTTAGATTCTTCCTGGGTCCAGAGGACCCACCTTCCTCCTTCTTGTCTTCCCCATGTTGCTATATTCCAGCATCTGGACAGTATCTTTCGGGGAGGTTGCTTACCTTGCTGTTTACCATTCCGCCATCTTGTCAGGAGATCCATGCTGAAAATTCTTGTAATGTCATAATAAGCAGCTTCCTGAAGTGCTTCTTTTGGTAGCTGTTAATGATTTTGATTCTTGAATTCTGCCTTTTGTGATACTCAAGTTATAATATCGAAGCCCTCCCTGTGAGTCAGCACCATGTGCAGGCTGCTGTGGGGAGATCCAGACACTAGCTTTTCTTGTGGGTTGGCACCATTTGTGGATTGTGGGAGAGGAGAACAAGAAGCAAACAAGAAGCAAGGCCCTCCCTGTAGGTCAGTGCCAAGCGTGGGCCACTGATAGGAAAATAAGATGCCAGCCCCTTTTGGCACAGGGACAGGGAGAAAAGAAGAGCCAAAGTCCTTTCCACCTCTACCATAAGTGACCAGGTGACTTGGAGAAACATAGGCTGAGACAGTAACTGTTGAGGTAAAATACAATTTAATGCTTGTAGTGTTTAGTGTTTCATTGATTTTGCAGGCCTAAAGCTGGTAGTCTGATCATCTATTCAGAGGATAACAATATGCAATGTAGCGTCAATGGGTGATCTCCTTCTGAAGGTGGTAGCCATTGTTAATTCCCTATTATCTTGTTTTGAGGTCCTGTATCATTTTCATTTTTTTTGGCTGTGTTTTATTCTACTTTGCCTTGTTTGATTTTATTATATCCAATGGCATGGGCAGCTATTTCAAAGATAAAAAGATACATTATGGTAGCCATTTTGTATTTATTGTTATCTTATATTGAAGTCTTTTATTATGTTCATTATTTTGCTTTTATTAGCTTTATTCTGTTCTGTTTTGTTTGATTTTTACTATGACTGAAGTTATGGGCAACTATTTTGAAGACAACAGGCATTATAGTAAGCATTGTTGATTTACCATTATCTTGTTTTGAAGTTCTGTGTCACTTACACTGTTTTGTTTTGATTGTCTTTATTCTGTTTTATTTTGTTTGGTTTTATTCTCCTCAAATAAAAAATACAAAAAATAAATTAAATTAAGTTGCAATACCTACTTTTTGTTGTTGTGTGTTTTAGTTCACTTTCGTTTACCTCATCATCCTTAAAATTTCTGATTCTTTAAAATATGAACTTTAAAAGCATGGACTTGAGTTTTTGTGATCAATGAAAATTTTATGTTTGTATGTGTGAAACAAGTTCACTTATGTTGTTCAGGAAGAAGATAAGTTTACTTCTGTCATAATATTAATTTCTGTTTAAAGTAATAATATCTTTTATATTTAAACATCTTTGATATCTTTTATGTCTAGCATCATATTCTTTCTAAAGAACTATAATAAAATTAGTATCCTGTTCTACCACTTCTCTCTTCCATTTTTCATCACTTAGCCTTTAATTTTATACTTTATTTTATGGTACTGGGGATTGAATCTATGGTTTATGCATGCTAGGGAGTGATGTGCCACTGAGCTACACTTGCATCCTTTTTTATTTTATTTTGTGACAGAGTCTTACTAAGTTTCCCAGCCTAGCCTCAAACCTGAGAATCTTTTTCCTCAGCCACCTGAGTAGCTGGGATGTTAAGAATGTACAACTATATCCAGCTACTTTTATACTGTAGTCTTAAATTTCTGAAACTTAATTCATCATCATGTTTCCTTCATATTCCTGATATTACATAAGAGACAACCACTTTATTTAACTTCAACTTTATCCTACTTTCTATTTTATGTTCCCTCATTCCTTCCAATTTTTATAGTACAATAATCTATTTTTACTTTCAGATCACAGTTTTCATATTCTATAGTCTGCCTTATCTCCACCTTTAGTTTTGCCTTAGATCTGTAGTTACATAGATTTTTTCAGTTGTACAAGTAAATATATTTGATGCTTTTGCTACAGTTTCTTCAATTATGTATGTGTTGACTGTAACTAATTTTTTAGTTCTTTAGAGGAAAATGTTTATATAAAAATATTCCTCAAATTGCTTTATTCAAATAAAGAGTCCCTTTATATTTGAAGGATGTTATGTCAAGATCTTGGGTTCATTTTCTCTGCAGAATATTCTATGAATATTCCTAACTGGATTCTGGCTTCTGTTTTAGTGAAGACATTTATGACAACTTGGTGTTCTGTCTGGTAGGAGTAGATTGGCAACCCAGTTTCTGAACTATAGTGCTTTTGAGAATAAAAATGAATAATTTAATAATTACAACAATAGGTTTAAACCAGGCA
>RJWM01050515.1:0-10737 GCA_004363535.1 Dasyprocta punctata
TATCTCTTGGGTTTGTTCTTTGTGGGCTGGGGGACTGAGACTGCCTCTTGGTCTTTCGTTTTGTCATTTTCTTCTGGAATCTATGTACCTCTGTGTCCTGCGCGGCTGGCCGGCGTTCCCCTGAGGTTCGCGCTGATTCTTGCGGCATGCAGGATCGCGGGACCCAGTAGGCTGGGTCCCGTGCACAGCAAGGAAGGGCGGCCTCCCGGTGCGTGCAGGTGGGGTCTCCTCCTTTACTGGGTGGGGGCCAAGGCCTCCCGGTCCCAGGGAGCTGTGCTGGGTACCGCGCGGGACGCGGACCCGACCCTGGTTCTGTCCGCAAGCTCGGCCCAACAGCTATGCCTGCGGGGCAGGCCCGGGCAGGTCCCAGGCCTACAGTGCCGGGAGCAACCCTGCTGGGCGGCGCGGTCTGCACAGGAGCTGTGGGATGGCAGACGCTCGAGCGAGGCCGCGTGGCTGAAGAATGGAGCTGCCGTGCGCTCTGCACTCTGGTGGGGGGGGGCCTAAGCTCTCCAGTTCCCTGCAGCTATGTTGCTCAATTTCCCGGTGAGCAGCTCTGGGTTCCTGGGCTGATTTGGGCTGGGCTGCGTACCTCTGTGTCCTGCGCGGCTGGCCGGCGTTTCCCTGAGGTTCGCGGCGTGCAGGATCGCGGGACCCAGTGGGCTATGTCCCGTGCGCAGCAAGGAAGGGCGGCCTCCCGGGGCGTGCAGGTGGAGTCTCCTCCTTTACTGGGTGGGGGCCAAGGCCTCCCGGTCCCAGGGAGCTGTGCTGGGCATCGCACGGGACGCGGACCCAACCCTGGTTCTGTCCGCAAGCTCGGCCCAACAGCTATGCCTGCGGGGCAGGCCCGGGCAGGTCCCAGGCCTACAGTGCCGGCTATATCTTCTAAAAGAAAAAATATTTGCTTATATTGTTAAAACTTCAGTTCATCTAAAGTTGATATTGTGCATATTAATACATGGTTGTCAATTTATGTTATTATGTCAATTAGAGAATTCTTCCTTTTCCCACGTTTGCCACATACAAATTGCCATGTGCTCTAGAATCGATTCCTGAGATTAATATTCTGTTCATAGATCTATATGATTATACCTATGCTAATACCACATTATTTTAATTAGTATAACATTAGAACATTTGTTTCATATCTAGAAAAACAACTCCTCCACAGTTTTTCTGTACTGGGAATTTAATTGGTGTTTCGTTGATTCGTCATATAAATGTGGGGGTAAGAAAAATCTTAACTCTTAGCAAGAATAATAGGAGATATCCCTCCACATTTTTAAGGTAATTCTAGGCTTTTATGATTCCTCTTTCACAATTTATTACTCTCATGTTTATGTTAAAGGTCAATAATTAGTCTTACAAACCAAGTTAAGTTAATTCACTTTTGAGAGTGAAAGTCTCTGCATATGTAATTTTCTGAAAGGAAAGATATTGAATCGTGTAAGTTTTGAAAAACAAGGACAGTATATATTTGGGAAAAAGTTTCATTATTTACTTCATAAGTTGGATTTATCGGTGGAATACAGGCAATAAAACATGATGGTGACTATGAGTTCTAGCTCTGGAGTAAAAAACAAGAAAATAAGGTTTATGTCAGGCATCTCTTAACACCTTTCACTTCAACGTATTTAATAGCTTTAATTTTGGTTCTTCATCTATAAGCTAGAGAATGACAACAATAATAAACCATGCACCAATAAAAATAATGACACCGATAAAAATTTAACAATAATAATAATAATAATGGACAAAGAATGATGTGGAAAGAAATGAGAAATGAAATTTACAAAATGCTCAAAAGTGTCTATCATTATTATGGGAAAGAATCATAAATTGAAGATCCATTTCTCACACGAAGTTAAAAACAATGATTTGAATATTATTTCAATAGAAAAAAAGTTAGGGACCAAACATGCTACAGGTCTTCAGAATACAGTTTGAATTTAGGTTGCAGGAAGTCAGTTTGAAGCAAAATGCATGGATGGATAGATAGCTACACGTATACATAGATACATTCATATATAATTCAACAATTAAAGTTATTCTGTTTATGCATAGGAATTTTCTGTTAGAAATATAGTACCCCCTTATTTTTTAGATTGTTGTCTGTATTAAGAGATGAATACCATGGACGCGTTGGTCTCTGAGCCTCTGTTACTTGATGTATTCTGTATGCATATGTGACTCAGTGGGAGGCAGAGCTGCATATGGCAGTTTTGGATTGCACACAAATGCTACTACATAATATGACGTGTACTGAGTTTGCCAAAGAGCGCTGACCAAAGTTTCAAACATAATTTTAATCTCTTCATCTACCAATTTTATACCTATACATAAGAGTATTAGATCAAGGATTAGGAAATTTTAATTCCAGTTGCACTAGTTGCCTGTGCACACTTGTCTACCTTTGAGTCTTTCGGAGTCTCAGTTTCATCAGTTTCACCATAAATTGACAGTTTCACCATAAAATGAAAGCGTTAGTAAAATAACCTCAGAAAACTACACTAACTATAATTTGCATAGTTCTTAACTTTCCTGAAGATCTCAAAAGGGAAGGGGACTAAAGGACTTGTCAACTGTGTTCAAAGTAACTAAGTTTAAAGAAAATGGTTGGCCTATTTCTTAGAGAAAATACCGTAACTATAATATGATAGTATAACAGTATTTAAAGTAATTATGGATTAGGTCATATTTATATGAATTTATCACTTCCAAAGTGCATTAACTTACTTTATCTTATTCAATAACCTAAGAATCTCAACTTCCAATTTATCTGTTACTTACTCACCACTAAAAATAATGTTTGAAATAATGTTTGAGTTGAGAAAAGACTAGCAAATTGAATACAAGTGAGGCCCAAGACAAATAAAGAAATGCATTCAGATGGCCAGGGACACATCAGATGCATTAGTCTCTAAGGCAATAACGATAGATCATGGTTCTAAATAATTTAGCGCTATCATGAATAGTCACTGAGTAAAAGCTTTTGAGCACAGTTAAAGAAACAAATGACCAGAAATACACATTTCGGTTTGCAAAAAATATTAATAACAAATTCCTATGAGTAAAGCTGCTAAATTTGACACTGAACACCAAAAAGATTCTACAACAAATGATCAGATATCTGACTATATTGAGAAAAGAAAATACCAATAGCTGGAAATTATTATGATTTGCACAGAGAATATCATAACAAACTAAAATTAATATCCATTTTGGTTATCATTACTTGTATGGGAGAAAGTGTTAGTATAGATTTTCTTGACATGAATATAATATTGTAAGTTTTTAACTGACTAGATGCTTTATATATGCCAAGCATGTGATTTCACTGACTGCAATAAATATGAAATATACTTAGGCTGTATTAATACAACATAGTATTTAGAGTACACTTATTGCTAATCCAATCTGCAGTTAAATTTTTAGAAGATTTTATATCCTCATGATACACAGGTATTATCTGAAAATAGACTAAATTTACAAGAGAGCTACCCAATTCATATTTACGGCATTTGTTTATGTTTCTAGTATATGTTACAGTTTTCTTTATGGAACATTTAATCCATGTTTGTGCTTTCAATTCATAATGCATTAGACAAAACTGACTTTTGGAATATTGACTTTTGAAGAAAATTTAAAATAGATTATTAAATTTTGAACAACAATTTTAAAGTTACTATGAGTTTATTCAATAAATCACATAGTCCTAACCAAAAATGTGCAGGTATATATGTGTTACTCTTTTTCAAAATAGTATAATCCAAATCGTGTCCATCAAAAAAAAAGAGATGCATGAATAAAATGACTTTTGAAATCCTTTTGTGAAAAATGATCTTACCTCTAATAGGAAAGCGGTGATGTCATGATATATAGGTAAATAGACATCTTAGGGGACAGAATCGCTCATGAATTTAACTGCATATTCTTTTTGCCAGCTACTGTATCCTGACACTCAGATGAAAACAAAGAGCTGCAGCATTTGATTACAAGGTATACCTCCTCCGATAATTTTAAACCAAAGTAAAGTCTTACTTCAGCTTCCAGGATCTTGTTGAAGGCGGACCTCGACCCAATGTAATAGTCAATTCCTTTCGAGGCTCCCTCCAGAGTTGCACCACATATTAAAAGGATTATTAAATCGCATAGGGAAAAAGAGCTGTAAAATATATCACCTGCCAAGAAAAACACAAAAAATTAGTGCTGTTTTAAAACATGGTGTATAATTGTAGACAAGTAAAGTTTTAGCCAGTTCAGATAGTTAAACTACTGGAGATTTCATAATGTTATTAATAAGTCTGATGATATCCATACCAAAGTTGGTGTAATTTCCTATTTCTGTTCTCACTACTCACAAATGATCCATTTCCAAAATCAGTTCGATGCATTAAGCATATTTCCCAGGCTCATACTCTAAATAAACAATATCTAAGCAATGATAACTTTGTATGGAGATAAAATGTTTTCTTAAATATAGCCTTATAGCCGGGCGTGGTGGGGCACGCCTGTAATTCCAGCACTCAGGAGGCTAAGGCAGAAGGATCACTGTGAGTTAGAGGCCAGCCTGGGCTACAAAGTGAAATTCGAGACCAGCCTGAACTGCATAATGAAACCCTGTCTCAAAAAGACAAAAAAATAGACTTATAGATGTCTGACTGAACCGAATGGAATGTCTCCATTCAGTATATTATTATACCAAAGTGTAAAGGAAAATTATTTTAAAACCTGAAATGCTTAACACATATTGAATCTCCAAAGAAAAGGAAAATATCTGCTAGTAGATATCCCAATCCCATGAAAGCTTTATTCAAGTGAATACTGAATACTTGTTAGTTAAAACTCCCATTATGAGAGTTTGACAGCACATGATCTGGTGGGATGCTCCTGAAAACACGAACTTCCAGATGAAAAGATTGCCTTTGAGGGTGGTTTTTCAATAATGTGGATGGTTTTTTCTTCAGAGCTGTCCTGAGTTTGATAGTATCTTCAGGGAGATGATTTAAACAAGTTGTCCAGAGACCAATAAAAAATAATGGCCTACATAAATGGCCTTTGGCGGACTCTTTCAATATTAACATCAAAAAGGAGTAAAGCTTTCAGAAATGTGCAACTGGAACATGTTGGGAAGTTTCTACTGGGTTTGTGATGCTCACATTATTTTGGTGATATAATAGCACATTTCATGACAATTTAACACAAATTGAATGTGCAAGTTGTTGTACTAGAAATACAAAGTGAATACTCCCAGGATTCTTCTCCTCCACCTTTCAGATAAATGGATGCTAGTAGTTAAAAACACATACACACACTCCAGTAATCATAGCTCTTGGGTGGCTCACGCAGGAGCATTATTGAAAGTTTGAGGTCAGCCTGGGCTGCATAGTGGGTTGCAGGTTTGCCTGAACTATTTAGGGAGACCCTGTCTTAAAAACAACGAAAAACAAACCAAAAAAGACACATAAACATTCACTCTTCTTGGTACTGTGAAACTTCTCACAGAGAAAATTTCATGTTTTCTAAATTTGTCATTGTGTTCTCTGAAAGTTTAAAACTAAAACAGGGGATGTGGATGAGAAAAACAAGGAATCAAGATACAAAATAGATGACAGCTGCATCTTCATATCATCTATCACATTTAATCTACTGCAATACAGCACATTATGTAGCTTCTGGAGAAGTCAACTCTACATTTGTAAGAGAATGAATGAGAAAGAGTACAATACATTGAGATTATTAATGAAAACAATTTTCATCGTAGACTCCTAAAAGACTCTTGAGAACTGTTGGGAGTCACTGGACAACACTGTAAGAACCAATACTCTAAAGTAAGCACCAAAAAATAGAAAAAAGGATAGATATACATTAAAAGTCACTGGATCAGTCTGCCCACAGCACAGTGCTGGGTATAGATAGATCTATGCTTACAGTGCTAACACAGTGCCAAGGTGAGCTTCCAATCCTGTGAAACTCAGGCTAAAACTGGCCTCTGACCAGAGGAGCCGAGTCTGTCATCACCAGTCTCTGTCTCTCAGTGGGGTTCCCCCAGTTTGCTCTCCAACTGCTGGCAGTGCACTGTGACTGTCCTCTCTCACACACTCTGAGAATTTGGCGGTGCGAAGCAACCAAGAGGTGTTCCAGGACCCAGGTTCAAATATCTAGCCCTTCCCTATAATCACACCCTGCCAGCTACTGCTTTGCATGACTGTGGCCTAAGTGGCTTGTACGGTAGTTACTCACCAACTTTTGACTCTGGAGGGCTGTTTGGGGTGCAGTGCTTCTCATTTTTCCATCTGTCTCCAACTGCATAAGAGTTGTCTGGTCTGCATGCAGCTCTCCAGTTCCCCATGAGCAGAAATGTTAGTTTCACTTTGCCTCCTAACCAACAGCCTCCTAGCTACTGTCAGAAGCACTGCTCCACAGTCTCTCCTCTGCACAGTCTATTTCTTTCGTATCATTTAATCCTATTTTCTTCCCATCTGTCTGTTTTCTTGTGGTTCCTATGTATCCTACACTCACTAAGGATCCTGTTCAAGCTATTATTTTCTAGACTCCAGATATTTTTTCCTGGAGAAACTGAGTTGCTGGCACTCACTGCTCTGCCATTTGGTCCAAACTACTATTGTGCATTATGTCAACTATTTTTATTACCACATAATTATAAATTTGAGGATTTATATGCACATCTGTAAAATTCTTCTTTCAAAAATAAGTTCCAAAATTGTGATTTTATGTGAAATTTCTAGTTGATATTCAGAACACAAGAGCAATGCACTCTTAAATAAATGATTGATTGATTACCCAAGAAATCAAGAAGACATAAGACAGTTTCTAAAACTGACCACCAACACCAGTAAAACATAACAGAATATATGGGACATAATGAAAACACTTCTAAGAAGGAAGTTTATAACTATGAATGCTCACATCACATAAACAGAACAAGTCCAAATAAAATCTAATGATGTACCTCAAGAGCCTACAAAAAAATCTTCCATATCCCAAAACATTACAAGATCAGGACAGAAATCAATGAAACCAAGTACAGAAAAAATGGGAAGAATCAATGAATCAAAAAATTGTTCCTTCAGAAGAAAAAATAAAAGGACAAACCTAAACCAATCTATGAAAAAAGCAGAGAAAAGATACAAATCCATTCAGTTAGAAGTGCACACTTTTAAATTGCAACTGACAAGGTCAAAATCAATGATTATTAACAACTACTTCACAAGCTTGTCCACCTGTAAGTTGGGAGAATTTAGAAGACGATAGAGTACTCCATACACATGAATTAATAAAACTGAGCCTCAATAGTACAATAACAGGGAACAAAACTGAAGCAGTAAAATAAATAAATAAATAAATAAATCTATCAACTAAGTAAAACCTAGGTCCAGATGGATTCGCTGCTGATTTCTGCAAAAACTTCAGGGAAGATTTAACATCAATACGCCTCCAGCTCTTTAATAAAACTGAAATGGAGATGGGGGTAGAGTTTAGCAGAACAGTGCCTGCCTGGCAAGTGCAAGATTCTGAGTTTGAATATTGGTACACACACACACACAAAAGTAAAAGCAAAAAGGAAAAGAAACAAAGAAAGAAATGGAAATGGAAGGAGTACTTTGCAAAACCATTCCTTCAAGCCAGCATTACCCTGATTCTAAAACCAGACATGCCCAGACCCAAAAGAGAGAGGCATAAGGCAACCTCTTTAATGAATATAGATGCAAAAATTCTCAGCAAGATACTTGCAAACTGAATGCACTAAACCATCGAAAAAAATCATATATCATTATTTATCATTATTTATTTTTGCAGCACCAGGGATCAAACTCACAACCTCGCACCTGCCAGACAGGTGCTTAAGCCACTGAGCTAAACTCCCAGCGTTAATGTTTTGGGGCAGGTTCCACTATGTAGCTCAGGCCGGCCTTACGCTCGCGTTGTAGCCCAAGCGGGCCTCGAACTCACAACGCTCCTCCTACCTCAGCCTCCCGAGTGCTGGGATTAAAGGCGTGCGCCAGCACGCCCAGTTAGGACTTACTTTTTTTGTTTTAACAGGTTGCTTTCTCTACCTAGAAAACTTCCCCCAAATGAATCTTTATATGGCTGGTTCCTTCTCATCCTACAGAACTGTTTAAACAACATCTCTTCAGAAGGAGTCTTCCTGCCTGAGAACAAGGAGCACAGCTCAAATCAAGACATTTCTCTGCCTATGCAGGAAGTCAAAGGGGGCAGTCTGCCCCCAGAACACAGTTGGATACAGACACCCACATAAGCGGGGGTGGGGTGCCAACGTGACCTTCCGATCATGTGTAACTCAGGCTCAAGCTGGCCTCTGACAGCAGGAGCTGGTTCTGTGTTCACCAGCCCCAGCCCCTCAGGAGTACTCCCTCCAGCCTCATCTCCTACTGCTGGCTATCTCCTGTGACAGTCTTTCCTCATCCACTCAAGGAACTTCACACTATGGAGTGTGGTAAAACCAGAGGGCTGCTCTGGGGCCCAGGTTTAGGCAATGCACTCTTCCTTATAATGGAGTCCCTGCCAGCTCTGGTATGCCTACAATTGTGACAGCAGGATCTGAAAACAGGTCACTCACCACTCCTCGACTTCAGAAGGGCATAGTGGCAGTGTTCCTTGGTGTTTTCCTTGCAAGAGAGGATTACAACTGCCACTAAGAGCACAACTCCCAATGTGCCCCTCTCTTCCTTCTGGAAGGTTCACTGATTGTCTCTGATTGGCTTAGAATTCTCCAATCAGAACTCAGACATGGCTGCTACACTGTGATTGGTTCATTCATCTCTCTCTCTCTCTCTCTCTCTCTCTCTCTCTCTTTCTCTCTCTCTCAAAGCATCGAAGGCAGGTTGAAATCCATGCTCTTGCAAGAGTGGTGATTGCACACAGGGATAGGCAGCTCCAGTTTCAAAGCTGTGTGTTTTTATTCCTAACTGGCAGGCATCCCTCCCTGCATCTCCCCTGGCCTGGGATCCGGGGTTCACAGTCTATCTCCAGCAATCTATTTCATCCCACACCTGTTTACACACACACGCACACACACACACACACACACACACACCTTTCCCTTCTTATCACTTTCTCCCAGTGTTTCTCTTTCAACTTACTTTTTAGCCTTTTGGCTTCCCAGGTTTCTGAAAGACTTGTTTTGCACTGACCTCTTTACCCCAGAACCTTACCTCTGATGTGAGCCGTCATTGTCCAGCCTGCGGGGCCTTGTCCACTAGATGACCCTGCTAAGTCTAAGAATAAGGGCTTATTAGAGTGGTTAGTGTAACATGGACCAATGAAAACGTATTTTCACCTATCACTAGACCCAAGCAGCAGGGAACCCCTTGGAAAGTGCCGGGGCACCTGCTCTACTGCAGTGTGGAGAAAGCAGAAGCCTGCTGCGTGCACCCGTGGATGTGGACACCGCAGTGCCCTCCCTGCCTGTGTCTCTGGCCCCAGGGGTGCGGCGGCCTGCTGGGCTCTGCTCTGCTGCTGCTCCCCTGACTGTGGGCGCTCTGCACAAGCCCTTAGTGCCCTGTGCTCCCTGCAGGGCGGGTGCTGGGACTTGGGCTCCTGATGACCTACCCCTCCTCCTCTGCTCCCCCTCTTCTCCCCTCCTCTTCCTCTTCAGTTCTTTTCCTCTGCTACCCTTGCTCTTCAGTCATCTTCCTGAACTCTGGCTCACCACCGAAAAATGTTGAATAAGAAGAGCCCGGGCTGGCTCTGTTCCAGAGGTGTTTGGCAGGTACCGCAGGCTGGTGGTATCCCAAATCTTCAGAAAATCCCAAGCTGATGGGTGCTACGCCTGGCAGTGTGCATCCTTTATCCTGTTTTTACTCTCCTAGATGAAGGGTTTCTGCCCGAGTATAAATTGCTGAACATTATGGTGGTAGTCTAACATGGTTAAAGGCCCCCCAAAAAGAACAACAGCTCATCTCCCTGATGACCGCTTCCTCCTTCTTCTCCCCTCAGCCCCCTATACAACTTCTTATTTTACTTTCTTGTGCACACAAAGATCTCCAATCAGTTCATAAGGTGTCATCAAGTCCAGTCCCTTAAACTCTGCCTCTGCCCAATCTATATAACACTCAGTTCCCTTTGTCTCAAGCCAGAGGATGCCATTGACCTGAGTGTTCCTCTCCACTTCCTGGATGAAGGCCCCTTTTTCTTTTCTGCCTCTTTATTGTCCCCCAAAAGCCTAACACTAACCACCAATGTCATCAGACACATTTTATACAATAAACTAATGAGCTGGGTGTAATGCTACATGCCTGGGCATGTAATTGAGACTACCTGGGAAACTGAGGCAGGGGGATCCCAATACCAGTCTGGGCAATTTACAGAGATATTGTCTGAGAATGAAGTTTCATTCAGGGGCTGGTGATCATCTCCGTTGTAGAATTTTTCCCAGCATGCCTGTGGCCTTGGCCTCAATTCCCAGCACAGAAAGAAAAAGAAATGAACCACTTCTCAGGCCCCAAAATGCTCTGATGGACCAACACTCACCTTGCCTGCTGTGCCTGACAGAGGAGGGGAAGCTGGCCCTGCTTCCTGGTGTTCCCCCAGGGTGCTCAGGAAGCATGGACAGGATGGCTGCTGGACCAATTCATTCTGAAAAGGCTGCCAGGGGAGCTCACCCCACAGCCCCTCCTTGCCTTTAATCGCCCTCCTCTGGCTGCTGCTGCCAGGTCCTGCTGGCCTCCCCCTCTCAGGGATAGATGCCCTGTA
>RJWM01050516.1:0-10737 GCA_004363535.1 Dasyprocta punctata
CATTCAGCAGTGTGTTCATTTTAGTTATCTTACATATACATATATACAGGTTTATATCTTTTCCTCTTCCCTTTTCTCTTTCCGCCTTTTCCCTTCCCAATTACTTTTGCTCTTTGAGCTGTTTTTTACCCTTACATAGTATTTATTATAGATTTTGGATCATATATACTTTTCCATTTCTTACACTAGGGAGACAATATGGTATTTACATATGTGGGATTGATTTATCTCACTTATGAGTATGGTCTCAAGTCATGACCATTTACTTACAAAAGTCTCAATGCAATCTTTCTTAATAGCTGAGTAGTACTCCATTGTGTAAAAATACCACATCTTTTTTATCCATTCTGTGATTGATGGGTACTTGGGTTGCTTCCAAAATCTGGCTATTACAAATTGTGTTGCTATAAACATGGGTGCACAGATATCACTGTGGTATGATGTTTTCAGTTCTTCTGGGAAAATGCCCAGAAGTGGGATAGCTGGGTTGAATGGGATCTCTAATCCTAGCTTCTTGAGGAATCTCCACACTGATTTCCACAGTGGTTGCACCAGTCTACACTCCCACCAACAGTGGAGAAGAGTTCCTTTTTCTCCACAGCCCCTCCAGCGTTTGTTGTCGGTTGATTTTTTAATCTTGGCCATTCTTTCTGGAGTGAGATGGAATCTCAGCATTGTTTTAATTTGCATTTCCCGAATGACCATTCATGTTGAACATTTTTTCATATATTTATTTGCCATTTGTATTTCTTTCTCTTAGAAGTCTGTATTCATCTCAGATGCCCATTTTTGGATCGGATCCTTGAATTTTAGGGGCCTGATTTCTTTTAATTCTTTATATGTTTTAGATAGAAGTCCTTTGTCTGATGGACAATTGGCTAAGATATTTTCCCAGTTTGTGGGTTTTCTTTTCACGCTGTTGGAGATTTCCTTTGACATGCAAAAACTTTTTAGTAAGATGAGATCCCAGTTGTTGATTCTGGGAAGTGTTTCCCGTGCAGTTTGGTTTTTGTTCATAAATTCTCTGCCTACTCCTATGTCATCAAGATTTTTACCTACTTTGTCTTCTAGTAAGTTTAGTGTCTCTGTTTTTATATTCAGATCTTTGATCCATTTTGACTTTATTTTAGTGTATGGTGATAGGCATGGATCTAGTTTTAGTTTACGGTATATAGAAAGTCAGTTTTTTCAGCACCATTTGTGAAAGAGGTTGTCTTTCTTCCAATGTACATGTTTGGCCCCTTTGTCAAAGATGAGGTGGCTAAGTGTGTTTGTAGTTGTGGCTGTATCTTCTAATCTATTCCATTAATCTTCAGGTCTGTTTTGATTCCAGTACCATGCTGATTTTATCACAGTAGCTTTGTAGTATAGTTTCAAGTCGGGGATTGTGATGCCTCCTGCCTTCCCTTTGTTGCCCAGAATTGCCTTTGCTATTCTAGGTTTTTTCTGGTTCCAGATGAATTTCAGGAATGCTTTCTCTAGCTCTGTGAGGTAGGCAGGTGGTATTTTGATTGGGATTGCATTGAATCTGTATAATAATTTTGAGAGATTGGCCATTTTCACAATGTTTGTCCTTCCTATCCATGAACAGGGAATGTCTTTCCATTTTCTGAAATCTTCTTTGATTTCCTTCTTTAGAGTAATGTAATTTTCACTGTATAGATCTTTTACTTCCTTTGTTAGATTGATTCCTAAGTATTTCATTTTTTTGGGTGTTATAGTGAAGGGTGTGGTTTCCCTTATTTCCCTGTCAGTGACTTTGTTGTTAGTGTACCGGAATGCTATTGATTTTTGAGTGTTCACCTTGTATCCAGCTGCATTACTAAATTTGGTTATTACTTCTAAAAGTCTTCTAATGGATTTTTGGGGGTCTTCTATGTAGAGTATCATATCATCTGCAAATAATGATAATTTCACTTCTTCCTTTCCTATCCTTATTCCCTTTATTTCTTTCTCTTGTCTGATTGCTCTGGCTAATATTTCCAGAACTATATTGAATAGGAGTGGTGATAATGGACATCCTTGTCTTGTTCCTGTTTTTAGGTTGAAAGTTTTCAGTTTTTGTCCATTTAGTAAGATGTTGGCTGTTGGTTTATGATACATGGCTTTTATCAGGTTGAGGTAGAGACCATCTATTCTGATTTTCTGCAGAGTTTTGATCATGAATGGGTGTTGGATTTTGTTGAAAGCTTTTTCTGCATCTATTGAGATGATCATGTGCTTCTTGTCCTTGGCCCTGTTGATATGGTGGATTACATGTATGGATTTCCGTATGTTGAACCATCCCTGCATTCCTGAGATAAATTCCTGGTCATGATTTATAATCTTCTTGATAATTTGCTGCATTCTATTTGCTAGTATTTTATTGAGAAATTTTGCATCAATGTTCATTAGGGAGATTGACCTATGGTTCTCCTTTTTGGTTGTGTCTTTCTCTGGTTTTAGTATGAGGGTAATACTTGCCTCCAGGAATGAGTTAGGGAGAATTGTCTCCCTTTCAATTTCATTAAAGAGTTTGAGGAGTATTGGCATTAAATCTTCTCTAAATTTCTTGTAGAATTCAGTCATGAATCAATCGGGACCTGGGCTTTTCTTTGTTGGTAAGTTTTTAATTACATTTTTAATTTCAGCAATTGATATTGGGTTTTTCAAAGTTTTATATCTTCTTGATTCAGCTTTGGTAATTGATATGTTTCTAGGAATCTGTCCATTTCCTCTGTGTTTTCCACCCTATGTGAGTAAAGATTTTCAAAGTAAGTATTCATGATCTTCTGAATTCCCATAGGAAATAGTAATTTCTCCTTTTTCATTCCTTATTCCATGAATTTGAGTTTTTCATTTCTTTTTCATGATAAGGTTGGCTAGGGGTTTATCAGTTTTGTTTATTCTTTCAAAGAACCAACTCTTCGAATCATTAATTATTTGTATGGTTTTCTTAATCTCAACTGCATTTATTTTTGCTCTGATCTTTATCATTTCCCCCCTTCTATGAGTTTGGGCTTGACTTGCTCTTTTTTTTCTAGAAGCTTGAGGTGCAGCATGAAGTTGTTTATTTGTGCTCGTTCTGTTTTCTGGATGTGACAATTCATTGCTATATATTTCCCCCTTAGGACTGCTTTCATTGCATCCAACAGATTTCAATATGTTGTATCTGCATTTTCATTGAATGGTAAATATTGTTTAATGCTTCTTTAATTTCATCTGTAACCCATTGGTTGTTCAGGAGGGGTTATTTAATTTCCACATGTTTCTGTAGGTTTTGCACTTTCTTTTGTCATTAATTTCCAATTTCAGTGCACTATGGTCAGATAATATGCATGAGATAATTTCAATCCCTTTGCATTTACTTAAGCATATTCTATGGGCTAATATATGGTCTATTTTAGAGAATGTCCCATATGCAGCTGAAAGGAATGTGTATTTTGATGTGGTTGAGTGAAACACTCTGTAAACATCTAGTAAGTCCATTTTTTCATAGGTTTGATTCAGTTCTGTTATTTCTTTGCTTGTCTTTTGTTTAGTTGATTTATCTCTTTGTGACAAGGGGGTATTAAAGTCCCCTGTTACAATTGTGGTATTGTGTATTTGATTTTTCATGTCTATTAGTATTTGTCTTATATAGTTGGGTGCCTCTGTATTTGGTGCACATATATTTATGATTGTTATCTCTTCCTCTTGAATTTTTCCCCTAACAAGTATGTAGTGACCTTCTTTATTTCTTTTGATCGTTTTTGGTTTGAAGTTCACATTGTCTGCAAACCGAATAGCTACCCCTGGTTTTTTCTGGGTTCTTTTCATATGGAATATTGTTTTCCATCCTTTGACTTTCAGTCTATGAGTTTCCTTTCAAGTCAGATGTGTTTCTTACATACAGAATATTGTTGGATCCTGTTTCTTGGTCTATTCTGTAAACCTATTTCTTTTAATTGGTGAATTGAGACTTGACTTTGATGGTTATATCTGATAGGTACTGGCTTAACTTTGTCATGTTATTTTCTTATTGTTGGTTCTCTGCTTTTCACCCTTGTTTAATTGTTTACCCTGCCAGGTGGTTTCTTTTGTTGTGGTTCTGGGAATTGTAGTCATTTTTGTCTTTTCCTAGTATGTCTTTCAGTATTCTTTCTAGGGTTGGTTTTGTGGACATGAATTTCTTCAGTTGTTCTTTGTCATGAAAGTATCTTGTTTCTCCATTAATTTTCAAAGAAAGTTTTGCATGGCACATCTATCTGGGTTAAAAGTTGTTTCCTTTCAGGACTTGAAATACTTCACTCCAAGCTCGTCTTGACTTGAGGGTCTGTGTTGCTAAGTTGGCTGTAATTCTAATGGGCTTTCCTTGATAGGTGAGTTGCATCTTTTCTCTAACTGCTTTTAGTATTCTGTTTTTATGCTGAATTTCTGGGATCTTGATTACTATATGTCTGGGTATAGATTTATTTTGGTAATGAGTGTTTCGAGTTTTATATGCCTCACTTATCTGTATATCACATTCTTTTCCCATGTTTGGGAAATTTTCTGCTATTACTTCTTCAGTTTTTTCTATGTCATTTGCATGGACTCCTGCACTTCCATTGACATGTATCAGACTTACATTGTTTTCTTTGCATCATCTAGAAGGTATTAAATCATCTCATAATCTCTTGTTATTTTTAAAAGTTTTTTCTTTTTGTAATCACTAACTTGTTCCTGTCTTCAAGGTCTGAAAGTCTATCTTCAGTTTCATTCAAGTGGTTTTGACAGCTTTCAATGGAATTTTTAACTTCCTGAATATCTCTTTGAATTTGTTTCATGCATTCTATTTCTTTCTATCGTTTTCCCATTCTCCTGTACTTTTTTTTTTTTTTATCTATGTCTTCTCTAGCTATGCTGAACAACTTCTTTATTAAGGTGATCATTTCAGGGCTGGGAGTTTGGCTCAGTGGCTTAAGTGCCTGCCGGGCAGGCATGAGGTTGTAAGTTTGAGCCCTGGTACAGAAAAAAAATAAGTGGCCATTTCTTTCTTTACCTGAGAGATTACTTCTAATCTGATTTCCTCTATAGTTTCTTTATTTCAGTTGCTATCTTTTCAGAAATTTCAGGTGTATGACTTCCAATGTCCTCTATTTTGATGTCTCCTTTACTTGTATCTGATGGACTGGGCATTTGAGATTGCATTTTGCTTTTTTATTTTGTCATTTTCACCTCTTGAGTTAATATTTTGGTCTTTTCAATCCCACTAGTCTCAACTGTCTGTCACGTGTGTCTTAGGGTCCTATTGTGTGGCTGACATTCACTCAATTACTGGGTCCTACAATGTAGAAGAGGGACCAGTCACTTGAATTCCTCCTGCAGAGATGGTTGGTTGAGTTCTATAGTTTCCTAGACTGACTAGCCTAGGAGTATTGATATAAGCCAATTGTTAGCTCCTATTGTTACCGTGGTTCAGGCTGTTTCAGGCCCCCAGATCCACCTGTCTATAGTGAGTACCCCAGCCAGGACCCTACTGTGTTACTGGGGTGTCTTGTAGGCCCTTTTGAGTTCCTCTGGGTGGGTGGGGCTTCATTAGCATTCTTCCCAACCCACCCAGGATTCTTTATGTGGAAGGACTCACCCACACTCTTGCTGGTTTGCCAAGGTCCTAAACCTGGGGGGAAGGTTCGCTGAGGTTCCTGTTGACCCACTGAGGTCCTCTACTTGAGGGGGGTACTCACCTCACTGTCTCTGGCCTGCTAAGGTCCTCTTTGTATGGGGAGGGGTTGCCAAGTCTCCCAGCAGCCCACCAATGTACTGAGGGTGGTAGAAGGGGTCACTGACAGTCTGTGGGCTGCTGAGGTCTTTTGGTGGGGGAGGGCAGCCAAGGCTCGCTCCCCGTGGAGGTCATTGGGGTGTGGGGGAAGTGTGGGCAAGGTTCCCCTCAGCTGCTAAGATTGTGCAGGTGCCTCATTGGGCACTTTAACACTACTGATTTTGGTCTTTGGTACAGACAGGTTTTTAATTTTGATGTAGCAAAGTTTGTATTTTCTTGCCTATGTTTTAGTATTTTACTCAACAAACCATTGGAAAATGTAATATTGTGAAGATTTTTCCAGTTTTTCTAAGAGTTTTATAGGTTCAGTGCTCACATTTAGGTTTTTTGGTATATTTTAAGTTAGTATTTTATTAAGGTAGAACTTCATTCTTTTGTGTATTGATATCCAATTTTCACCTTTTTTTGGCAAAAGACTTTTTTCTTCATTGAATGGTCTTGTCACCTTTGTCAAAAATTACTTGACCATTTACACAAGGATTTATTTCTGGTGTCTATTCTTTTCTATTGATCTGGACATGGCCAACACAGCGCTGTTTTGATTTTTATAGTTGTGTAGTAAATTTTCAAATTAAATGTGAGACTTCTAACTTTGTAATTCTTTTTCAAGATTTTTTTGGTAAACTTCTCTCAAGATTCTATCTGCATTTTAAGATGAATGTTTCTAGTTCAACAAAAATATTGGTATTGTAACGTGGATTGTGCTGAATCTATAGTCTGCAGATTACTTTGGGTAGTACTGACATCTTAAAAATATTAAATTTTCAAATTCATGAACATGAGGTATCTTTCCAGTTGGCTCTTCTTTCTTTAAGCAAATGCACATGAATTTATTAGCAGCTTTATTTATAATAGTAAAAAACCTATAACTGTCTCATTGCTGAGACAAAATACCTGATGCCAAAAATTGGGGAAAGGAAGGTTTATTTAGCTTACAGTTTTTTGGATGTTTTAGTCCATACTCAGCTGGTTCCACGGCAGGGTGGCATGGCTGAGAAGCAACTGTTCATGGTGGCCGCAAACCGCAAAAGCAAAAAGGGCAAAAAGAGCAAGAAAGGGGCAAAACACACCTTCTTCCCTCCCTTATATTTATGCCAGTTACCCACCCCTGGGCAGGTGCAATGCTCACACTGCCAATCCCAGCACTAGACAACAAATCAATCTCAAAGGCTAGACTCAGTCACCTCCGTGACTGAATGAGGCTTTGGGGGACATTTAAACAAACCACAACACTCAACATGGCTGCAGTTATGTCAAACTTAATCCATAGACCATGGTACATCTAATCCATGGAACATTAACAACAAAGATAATGAATTATTGATAAACTCAAAGGCACTGTTGAAACACCAGAGATTTATGCTGAGAACTGCAAATCCCCAATATTATATACTGGCTCCATTTATATAACATTGAAATGACAAAAAATTATAGGCATGAGAGAGAGATTGGTGGTTGTCAAGGATTAAGTTGGGCATGAGAGTAGGAGGGGAGTGAGTTTGGAGACATGAAATACACAGGAAGCATCCTGCAGGGATGGAAGTGTTTAGTGTTTTGAAGGTGCCAGAGCCAACAACCTAGTTATACTGCATTTCAGTTTGCAAGGTGTTACCTCTGAGGACACCAGCTGCAAGATACATGAGGTCTCTATTATCTCTTATGGCTCCATGTGAGCCTATAATTATTTCCAGATAAAAAGTATAACTTAGGAAAAAGAAGGCACAAAATGCAATATCTTTTAGAAAGCTTTCTGTAAAAATATTGCTAACAATCAAAGGAAATTTAATGCTATTTGGGAAATGGAGCAGCTATTATGATTCATGTGTCAAGGTCTCTTGAGAACCAAGTTTTTTTTTATTTGCCTTAATGATGCTCAGAATAAAAGTATTTTGCAGCAGGCACAATTTTGGACAGCTTAGGAATGCTATCACTATTAGAAACCAATTGTCACTAAAGATAATATGTCCAGTAGCAAGTGTTATGACCTTATCTAAGGCAGAGAACTATGAATTCCAGCCTGACCACATTGAAGCAGGCTGGCACCTTGCTGGTGCTCATAGGAGAACTTACACCTGAGAGCTCTTCCTTTCAAACACCATCCTAGGCATCTTCACCCACTCATTCCTGGACCTGGTCCCAGTCGTAGGCAGCTTGATGATCTAAACAAACCAGTTTCTCAGATGTCTATTGAATGTGGATTCAAGAATTCCAATTTTAAGATTAATAATAGCTACTATTCATGGACTTCTGTTTTAGCATCAGGTATTTTTAATTATTAACTTACTAATCCTTATCACAACATTTTAAAGATTATCTTATTATCATTGTCCTTTTGTAAATTGGAAAGCCAAGTGTCAGGAAGGACAAAGTAAGTTTCCCAAATGCACTCATCCAGAGAATGAGAAAGCTTGGAGGAGGGTGACCTGTTGTCCTAGTTTGCCCAAGACCAAAGGGCTTCT
Organism: Dasyprocta punctata; assembly: GCA_004363535.1. Taxonomy (NCBI): domain Eukaryota; kingdom Metazoa; phylum Chordata; class Mammalia; order Rodentia; family Dasyproctidae; genus Dasyprocta; species Dasyprocta punctata. The sequence continues at coordinate 8,242 of RJWM01050516.1, forward strand.
TAGGACGTGGAACTTTTTTTTTCTTTGCGGCACCAGGGATTGAACTCACAACCTCACACCTGCCAGGGCAGGCGTTTAAGCCACTGAGCCAAACTCCCAGCCCTGGTTTTTTGAGGCAGGGTCGCACTATGTAGCTCAGGCCAGCCTTGCGCTCGCATTGTAGCCCAAGCCAGCCTCGAACTCACAACGCTCCTCCTACCTCAGCCTCCCAAGTGCTGGGATTAAAGGCGTGCGCCACCACGCCTGGCTAGGATGTGGAACTTTTGATGCTAAATCTGAAGAAGATGTGGGCAAAATGGGATGAATTCACCACCCTGCATAGAAGTCCTATTTTAAATTACTGAACCTTGAGATGGTACTAAGCTCTCCTCAGTTTTTTAGAGACCCATAAGAATTACAACTATCAAAGTAAGCAAGACAGGCTGTACTTTTTATTTTATTTTAAAGAGTATATAACAATAAAACCAATCAAAACAAACCAGTGTAAGAGATACAGGACTTCAAAACATTATGAAATCAAAGGTAGTTACCATAATGCCTTTTGATGTCTTCAAAACAGCTGCAGATAACTTCAGACATATTAAAAATCAAACAGAACAGAATAGAATAGAAACAAACCAAAGCAATGAATGTGATAAAGGACTTCAAAACAAGCCAATAGTATATCCAAAATTGCCACCATAATATATCTTGCTACCCTTGTAATAGCTTCTTCTGCCATGGTATTTAACATAATCAAATAAAACAAAAGAGAGTAAAAGCCAACCCAACAAAACAATGGTAACAATACAGGATCTCAAAACAAGACCATAGGGAATCAACAATGGCTGTAACCCTCAGAAAGAGATCCCCCCTAGATGACACACTGCTTAGCTATAACCTCTGAATCTATGATCACACCACTGGCCCTAGACCTGCAGTGTTAGTGAAACATCAAAGCACCACAGGCATCCAATTGCATTTCACTTCTGTAGCTACCATCATAGCCTATGGTTCTCAGGATAAGTTGGTTGCTTATGGGGGTGGGGAGTGGGATTGGTATTTCTTGTTTGCTAGCCCACATGCCAGAAGAAACTGGGGTCTGACTGTTCCCAGTTTGGTGGAGGCCTGTACATGGCACTGGTTCCCAGACTGGGCTTTTTGCAGCTGTGGCTGTTGTTCTCTCTAACCCCTGTCCGCAAATGGCACTGACTCATGGGGAGAGACTTGGGTCTAGTTGTTCCCAGTCCACTGGAGGCCTATTCATGGTACTGGTTCTCAGTGCGGGCTTTTAAAAGTTTATATTTATTTAAGGAGAAGTGAAAATAAGGATGCTACCTGGAGAAAAAGTAGGAAGTGGTAGGCCAAAAAAAATCTATATTCTAGCTTGTTCTGTTTCAAAAATAATTGGTGAGTAGAAAGAAAGGCAGGCAAGCAATTAAACTTGAAAATGTATTAAAATGAGAAAATAAGGGAGATGAGAACAGAATTTATATATATTTCAAATGGTTTATAGGAGGTTTAGTAAATAATGTATGCTCCTCCAAAAACAAATGCTAATAAATAAAATCTGGGAGAATGGTTTACAGTAGAATTTGAGATCAAGAGAGGCAGAACATTAATCCAAAGATTGGCAGCGTTAATGACCTCACACACAAGAGAGCTTGCTTTCTCAGAATTGCAGTTTGCACAGACTTAACCTCTCTTTTCTCTGTAACCCGCCTTTTCAATAAAGGTTCCTTTGCTGAAAAGGTGCGATACATTCCTCGGGGAGCAGAGTAGCACATCAGGCAAAATACAAAGCCGCCAATAGCTTGGAGGATGCCAAGCCCAGTGACCACTGTAGCAGATGTTGTGCTACCATGGCAACGAGTGGGCAGCTCCAATGAAGAAGGACTCAATTTCTGAGGACTGAGACCTGAGGGAGACTTTGACCCTGCCTCTCTCTGAGCACTCTGGCTTTGGCAATGTTGAGGGCAAAGGAGGAAACAAGAAGGGGTTATTACAGCATTTGTTTCCCCACCCCTCACTGATTTTGTGTTGTGGATAAAAGAGAAAGGAATGATTTTTTGGAAACTCCAGCCTTCATCAGGTAACATCCCACCAGCTGTGAATTCATGAGTTACCTTTTCTCCAGGAGACTGAACAGTCCTCTTCCCAGCTGCACTGGCGGCTCCTCCCACAACCTTTCTCCTCTTTCCTTTCCTTCCAAATGTTGTTGGTGAACGACAAGCAATCCTGCACAGTGATGGTTCTTGGAGGCAGGAGAGAGGTTCTGCTGTTCTGGCTCCCCTTTCTTTACCCAGAGGGATAGTTACCTGCCATGCCATTATTGTGGGAGCCCAGGCTGGGTTTTTGACTGAGGGACTCTGATTAGGAGAAAGAAAATATTAACACACAACCTTTTGATTGTTCTCTCTAACTGCACCATGCTGCTAGATTGTGTGCTAGATTAATTTTTACTAGGAAAGCTCTAATTGTCTTGTGAATAGCACAATTATATTGCATTTTGCTTTT
>RJWM01050517.1:0-10737 GCA_004363535.1 Dasyprocta punctata
TTTTTTTTTTTTTTTTTTTTTTTTTTTTTGCGGCACCGGGAATTGAACTCACAACCTCGTGCCTGGCAGACAGGCGCTTAAGTCACTGAGCCAAACTCCCGGCCCTAGCTTTTTGAGGCAGGGTTGCACTGTGTAGCTCAGGCCGGCCTTGCGCTCACGTTGTAGCCCAAGCCGGCCTCGAACTCACAACGCTCCTCCTACCTCAGCCTCCCGAGTGCTGGGATTAAAGGCGTGCGCCACCACGCCCGGCTCCCCCTCCAGTTTTTGATGTCCTGGGTCTGCTGAAAGCGAGGTAAATGAATTGAAGATATTTTCATATGGAAGAAAATCGCAAAGTCTTCCCACTCCAGTGTGCTGATTTGCTCTGGCTCTAAGAGACAATTGTCCTGCAACCGAGCAGTTCCGCAACAGCCTGAGCTTGACAGCTGGCTTGGGTGGGCTCCACTGAGGGGCTCATTAGTCTTTAAGTGTCTCTTTCTGCCTAGGGTTGGTCTTATGAACCATGACATTTCCAGAATCTGTATTTGCACCACTAGATTTCATAGTATATCATTTGAAACATAAGAACTAGATTTTCAAGGATTTGTGATGCTTGGACTCTCTCCAAAATACTTAGACAAAGAAAGTCCAACTGCATGATAGATACTAGACAGAAGGAGCAGAAGATGGGCGAATCGGTATACTCTTCAGATACCCTCCTTGTCCAGTGTAAAAGATTGAAAGTCATGTCATCTGTGTGTCGCAACTGTATCATTTTTTATAAATTTGATTTCAGTATAGACAAGTGGTAGAAAATAGCAGCACACCGCTCTTTGGGTGACAGTGTGCATGTAGTGCTACTTTCAGAAAAGGGCCAAGTGCTCTGAATCTTCAGACCGTTAGGCAGATGATACGGAATATTCTGAGCTTGCATAAACATCTGCTTTCATATTTAAAAAAAAGCCCCCTCATTTGGGCACTTAAAGAGTTAGCTTCCTAGATTTTTCTACATATCCTGTATCTTAGTCTATTTTCTCTTGTGATAACCAAGTTAACCTGGCATTTTGGTCACTTTGTCCGTTCTGAGTGGGTGCAGAAAGCGCAGGGTTTGGCGGCCCTATGTGCCTAACCTCAGGGGAGGGCCCCAGACTGGGGCCCAGCATGACAAGGGTGTGGTTCTTTGGAGCATGCGTGTGAGGAGAGATCCTTCCCACGGCGAGTCAGGAGGCCACAGGGAAAGTCGGGGCCAGACTGGCTTTGTTCACAGCAAGCAGCTACCACAAGAGGTCCTGTGAGAACCACCCCATCCCTTCCGTGAGTGACATCTACCACCCAATTCCCTGGTGCTGGGCCCCACCCCTGCCACTGCCACCTCACGACCACACTTCCAGCACAGGTGAGGCCGTGTCCAAATCACAGCGCTCTCCTGCCCGTCCCTCAAGATGCAGCTGCACACACGGTGCAAGTCGAGGTGGCTCGCCACATGTTGCGTCCTCCTGTTTTGTCTACAAGCAAGAGATAAGTGTGAACTTGCACATTCCATGATATTCCAAATAATATGCAGTATTTTAAATAACTGAAACCATCTTGATATTTTAAGAGGCCTTATATATCTTCAAGTGGCATTCGTGCTATTTAAAGTGCAGGGGTTAATGTGTTCTGGTGATTCCAAAGGAACACGAACACTGTGTTTTACTGGGATACAGTGTGAATATGGCATCTTTGGTAACTCGAACAAATTTAATATCATGATCAATTCCCCAGCAAATAATTTTTAAATCCTTTTGCCTTCTAGGCACTGAACTAGACATTATACAGATTTTCTAAATTTAAAAGACCACTTCAAACCTCAAGGAGCTTATAGTATTTTAAGAAGTAAAAGTTCCTAAAGATGTATTTCAAACAATGGGCATTCAGTGAATGTTGAATGAATAAAGACCTCAAAGTATTTTATAACTTATTAATAATTATAGCAGTAGCAGCAAAGTGTTAGTAATAGAATACTGGCAGAATTTTTATAACATCTCAGACACTGGACTATTTACACTATGAGGATTATTAGCTTAGTAGTCAGAAGAGCCCTGTAAGGTCTGTTTTGTCATGATCTTAATTTTAAAGATGAGAAGATGATAATACAAAGAGTCCAAATAACTTGTTCAAGGCCTGAAATTTGAAATGTCAGATACGATACTCATGCAGAGAAACTCAAAGTCTAGTAAATATTGCCAATATAGGTAGATTAAAAAATAACTAAATGACATGGATCTATACAAAAGAGTATTTGTAATATATGGAGAGTTTAAAGAAGGGCATGAGGTTGTGAGTTCGATTCCCAGTACCAAAAAAAAAAAAGAAAAGAAAAAAGAAGAATAAAAGTAAAATAAATACCTACACTTAACTTTAAAAACACCGTTTATTCACTTCATTTAATTTTTACTAAGGAAAATCTCTCATATGTGCTAAACAGAATAGTATAATGAACCCCGTGTGGGTATCATCAAGCTTTTATCACTGTCACCTAAAAAGTCACAGATTTCCTTGGTTTGTCTTTACTCTCGCTCATTTCCCTTCACCCTGGGATTATTTTTAAGTAGATTTCACATAATGTGTTTTTATTTTGGTATGTATCTTAAAAAGCAACATAGAATCATAGCCACAAAGTCATTTTTGTATCTAAAACAAACTGAAAACATTCCTTATCATTTATTTCCAAATGTGGTAATATTGCCATGTTTTTGTATACATGAGGGAATTTTCTGATACTTTGTTTAAATTGATCCACAACCATAGATTGTGATCCAGCAGTAGATCTCTTAAGTTTCCTTTAATCTATAGATAAGAAGTTTATTTCTTCAATAAAAGTAAGTTTTCCTAATTCCAAGAAAAATCATTGTCATACATGACAAGAGTATCTATATTACCAAAAACTTAAAATGACAGGAACATTTTGTTCTCAGACATTTTTTTGTTAGGACTCCAGCCCAACCTCATCTTGTTCATATATGTAAATTTTCTCAAATACAGTATTATTGTTTAACTTACTTTCTAAACAGTCATGTGACAGTCTGAACCACTTGATGTTTGTAAGCAGCCTTCTTGTTTTTTTTCTAGGAAATCTCTTGCTTTCCACAAAGTGACATCTTCCCCTCTGTCCTTCCTTCTGCCCTTAGAATGCTAACCTTGCCCTGAGTGTCTTTCTCGAGGCTTTTTCTGGCTTCCATCCTCAACTAAACGCCGTTCCAAGGAAGTAATTGAGGAAGCAAAGTCTTCCCTTCACAGGGCCCCAAAATTGGCCATAGGGAATTTTGGTTCTCAAAATCAGTAATTCTCCACATTTTTGGCACTGAGGACTGTTCTCAAGGAAGAAAATTGTTCCACTAACTGGAGACGAGGGATGGTTTGGAGATGATTCAAGCCCATGATCTTTATTGTGTACTTTATTTCTATTATTATGGCATTGTAGCATGTAATGAAATAACTGTGCAGCTCACTGTAGTGCAGAATCAATGGGAGTCCTGCACTTGTTTTTCTGTAACTACATGATCCTGTCTGGGGGACGTGGGAGACACTGACACTTGAAGTCATCTAGTTCTGTTTGCTGTCACTTCAGAAAGCCTGCTTCACAAAGATAGGAGGTTGGAAATAGAAGCAGGCTTTCCAGTGCTTTTGTGACAATCTCATCATTTGCAGTCTCAAGCAGTTCCTCTTCTAGCATGGAAAAGTCAGTTAAGCTGGCCTATTCACAAATGGGTTGAGGGTCCATTCCTCCCCATTTTGGGAGTCTTTTGCCATTGGGAAGTAATGCTCAAATTTATTTGAGAGCTGAGAGTAGTGATTACAGACCAGCTGAAGGAAAGAAGGCCCTGGCTTAGTCTTCACACTTGTTGAAAATTCTAATGTACACTCAATAGTCTTATGCAGTGGTGCCTTGGTTCATGAACGTAATTTGTCAAACAATTCTGAAAAATGGCCACATTCATGTCCAGGTGGGAAAGATGGTTGTGGGCATAGTCATCACCTGGTGCAGAGTTTGCAAACAAAAACAAAATTTTGCCAAATGCCTGTTTGCAGACGGAATTGTTTGCAAATAAAAGCATTCGTGAGCTGAGGGATCACTGTAATTCCAACTTGTCTTTAAATGTAGCCACTTTATCTGCCAACCTGAACACAGTTGTCCTTTCCTGAAATGACGGATTGTGTTCCTTGAGCAGGTTGAACATGTCCCATGAGTCAACAAGATTTGTGACTCATTCTGTGCTACTGAAATTTGCTGCCAGGAGTGTTTTTCTAAAAGAAATCTCTGTAGTGTCTCTCATGACTGAAAGACTCTAGCCAGTAATCTACCTTTAGCAAGCCTTTTCACTTCTGTGTGTAAGAGAAGGCCTGTGTGCTCTGAGTCCATCTCCTCTGAGTTGTCTACAGACGTGAGTTAAGGGCATGTACTGTACTTTAATGTGGTTGACAATTTTCACAGTATCCTACAAAATGTTAAGTTCTGGTGTCATTTTCCAGCTAGTCAGCATTTCTTTATGGGTGACACAGTGCAGAGACTCATTCAGAAGCAACCTCTTTGACCCGTGTGGTGTAACCAGAGAGCTGTCCAATCATGGCAGGCCTTTAATAACTGGTGGCCTTCAATAATTCCTTCTGTTTTTTAAAACTTCATATGTGCATGCACCCACACAAAATGACCAGTTTCGTTTTACTGATATGTCATCATTCAAAGATTGGAACAGATTGCATAGAAACATTATTGTCTTGCTGTCAGCGTCGATAGTCGATAGGCTCATCCACCTGGGTTGGGTACCGTGCTGACTCATTACTCCTCTCACAGCTCTGCCTCAGTGTCCTCTCCTGTTACATCAGTTGATCTAGTTGTGGTGCTAGCTGAAAAAGACATGTGTACTACCTTCTGAGCTACACCCTTTCCTAAGAATTTATGACAAATGTCCTTAGCAACAGGCAGAATCAACTCGTTACCAATATTAAAGGGCTTCTTAGCTTTGGTGGTGTGGTTAGCCACTAAGCATGATGCTCTTAGTGGAGACACATTTGATGAAGTGGTGGCCTTCAGCAATTGCTCCTGTTTTTTAAAACTTCAAAGGTTTGTCATTGTTGTTGTTGTTGTTGTTATTTAATGCAGGTTGTTTGGTCTCCGTGTGATGAAGCAGTTGTGAAGATTTTATGGCTTTGTTGGGTAGCCAGTCACCACATGCTATACAAAGTGGTTTGGAGAATGTGAATCACCTCTTGCAATGAACCTATCATTTAACTAAGATTCTTGGTGTTTTCTTTTAAGAGTAGCTTTTTGGCAGTCTTAGAGTCTTCTACTGTATTATCACTGGGTCATTCCCTCACTACAAAAATCCAGGTATGTTTGGATTTTTTACTTATTGACAAGGGTTAGCCTGTGGGATTACCAAAACTATGAGACAGGTGAGAAATGTGGGAAAGAGGTTCAGACAGAAATGATAAATAAAGTAATCTATTGGACATGCACAGACTAAAATGAATGTAGGATTCTGTCTTAAAGCCTGCCACCAGCTGCAGCTTAATTGTTACTTGGCACTCACTGATAGAATTTTGATCTAAGTCGGCAAGCACTTGATATATTATGGACTATGTGAAGTGAAACCTTTCTGCTAATTTTCATCTGTGTCTGCAGCTGCTCCCCAGTACTAGTATCACCATCACAGCTCCACTTCAGATCATTAGTGGCATTAGATTCTCAGAAGGAGCACACAGCCTAGATCCTGTGCACATGCAGTTCACCGTGAAGTTTGCACTCATGTAAGGATCTGTGCTGCCGCTGATCTGACTAAAGGTGAAGCTCAGGTGGTAAAGCAGACAATGGGGCCGTCTGTACATACAGATGAGACTTCACTTGCTGACCAGCTATTCAGCCACCACTCCCACTGCATCCTGGTGCAGCCCAATTTCTGACAAACTCAGGCCATGGCCCCAGGGTTAGGGACCTGACCTCTAAATCCTTTCATCAAAATAAAGAGCATTTGCAGTGTCACGTGGCAAAAATGAGCAAAGCAATTAGTTAATTAACCATGCTGCAAAGCAAGTTAATGTTGTAATACAATTCTATCATTATGAAAAGGGCTTCTTAATTGAACTACTTTCTAACAGAGAAATCAGCAGAAATCTCTGAGCTTTGCTTGCTTGCTATTCCTCTGTATCAACTGTACTGTGATCTTGGTGCCTATCAGAGTGTACAAGCTTTTTTATATTGAACGGATTCTCTGCTCCTTAGCTCCATCTGTAAAATGTGACTAACAATGATGTTACACAAAAATTCTCACCAATTTGACTAAATATAAGATATTGTAAGGATATGGAGAATTCAGAGAATAAAAAATAAAGATGCAAACCAAGTGCAGAATAGATAGAAATCCTGGTGGCTCCGGGAAGCTAAGTAATAGGGACTAATGAGAAGGGTCGGCTCTAGCAGGGTGGGTTCAAAGCGCCTGGAGAGTGACAGCAGCGAGGCCTGGGTTACAGACTCCTTCCTTGACCAGAGTCCATAATCGTCAGGCTCTATCAGACTTGGTGCAGAAGAGGGGTTATGTCTCCTAAGTTAATGGTTGTCTCTTAATGAGGAATTGTGAGGGCAACAAAAACTCCACCAAAGAAATGCCCATCACATTACATTACAAAGTTTTATGTAAATAAAATACATATAAAATTCTCAATGTCTGCCATTCAGTAAAAGCTCTATAAATGCTGCCAATGTTATTATTCCTACACTGCTAGGGAGAAAATGAGCGATGAGTCAGCCATAATCCAAGGTTATACAATCATTAGCAGTTCCTTCACTAGGAGGAAGGTTTTGACGTTGTAATAACTCTAGAATTCTCAGAATTGGCCAGGTTTCAGATCGGCTCATTTGCATCCATTAACTTCATGCCCACGAGTCTTCGCCCTTCTGGCCAGTTCCTCCTGTGCAAATGGTGGTAATAATATTGAGCTATAGCCGAAAGCTGCTGTCAAGCACAATTTATGACCAGTTGTCAAGGACTCAGAAAAATAGAGGATTGTTAGTGTCAAATGTAGAGTGAAAGGAAAGAACCAAGGCAACTTGCAGATGACCATATTTTACATATTTTTAAAACTGGACTTACTTTATCACGCTATCTCCAACCAAAAAGGTTTTTAGTTATTCATATTTTATGTAAGCAGCAATGATTCAATTCTTAGCCAATCAAGTTAAGGAAGAAAACTGAAACTTAGAGGAAAGCAATAAGGCTTTATTTTTTAAATTCATCATCCCAAAAAGCATGCTTATAATCCAAATAGAAAAATGAGCAAAGGGCACAAACACTGAACATACACATGAGCAGAAAGCCTGTGGAAGAAGTTCAAACAAGGGCAATTAAAAAAAAAAAGCCTATGTGACCACAGGGTCAGGGTTCTCCTTTTATCAGCACAGATTGAAGAATGAAGTCTAGTATATGAGCCTCTGGCTTTGATCACCAGCACTGAAAAAATACATAAAATAGAAAGTAAATAAAGACTACCCCAATACATAGTGTTAGCAGGGGAGCCGGGAACAGAAAGCTTTCTGGAGGACAAATATTTTATCTGTCAGAAGATACCATTTGACTCAATAATTTCACTTTGTATGTAAGTATGTATGTGATCAAAGACATATATACAGAAACATGTATTGGATTTTTTTTCTTTATTTTAAATAGAAAAGTAAGAAATTAAAGTAAAACAATTTCACCACCAGCCAATAGAAGGGTAACAATAATCACCATATTGCATATTGTTATGTTCACAGCAGTTTTTTAGGGTATAAGATATAGACATGAAACATTGTCCAGAAAATTATTAGCACAAACGTTTCCCCTCAACGAATCAAGAGAAACCAGCTATATGACTATCTTTTTTGTTATGATTGCTCTATTATTTTCAAATAAACATTTTGCATTAAAAATGAAATCTGAAAATGACCCTGTGAAAACTACTTTTCACTCAAAATTCTTTTTCTTTAATTGTCTTAACTTTTTATATACATAGATAGATTTCCTTTCAGTTTGTCACACAAGAGCAACAATGCAATGGTTACATATGTGTGACTTATTTATTTCACTAATAAGTATGTTCTCAAGGCACATTCATTTAAGTATAAGTGTGCAACTTATCATTCTTTATAGCTGAGTAGTATTCCATTATATAGAAATACCACATCTTTTTTATCCATTCCTCCATTGAGGGGTATTTAGGTTGTTTCCAAGATCTGGCTATTACAAACTGTGCAGCTATAAACATAGGTACATGTGTATCGCTGTGTTATGATGTTTTTAATTGTTTTGGGAAGATACCCAGAAGGGGAATAGCTGGGTCAAATGGGACCTCCAATCCTAGCTTTTTGAGGAATCTCCACACTGATTTCCACAGTGGTTGCACCAGCCTGCATTCCCACCAACAGTGGAGAAGGGTTCCTTTTTCTTCACAGCCCCTCCAGCATTTGTTATTGGCTGACTTCTTAATACTAGTCATTCTTTCTGAGGTGAGGTGGAATCTCAGTGTTACTTTCATTTGCATGTCTCGAATGGCCAGTGCTGTTGAACATTTTTTTCATGTACTTATTTGCTGTTTGTACGTCTTCATCTGAGAAGTGTGTGTTCATCTAATGTATTGGAATTTTAAAATTTGTATTTGACACATAATAACAGTACCTGTTTATGGGGTACAGTGTGACATTTCGGTTGGGTTAATTGAATCTTTATCCCCTCTTTTGTCATTTCTTTGTGCTGGGAACATTGGAAATCCTGTTAGCCACTTCGAAATGCACAATTGATAATGGCCTTGCGGTCACCCTGCTGTGCTCCAGAACATTAGGAGGTACTCCTCCCCAGGCTGCACCCCATTAACCTCTCCCCCCTACCCCACCCCGAATCTCAGGCTCTGGTAGCAGCTGTTCTACTCTCTACTTCTGTGACATTAGCATCTTTTTAATAGGAAAGAATTAGGAATTGTTTAAAATTTTGATGCAACCATCCCATTGAAATGTGCAGTCATTTAAAAAAGAAGTATATATGTCTTTTAAAATGAAAAGATGCCAAAATAGTGTATAAAGGGCAAATACCTGTGCTAGGTTACAGAAAATTGGTAGCATGATTCCATTTCGTGAACGTGTGTCTACAGATACGTTAGAAACACTAAAAAGTTGTTACTCAGGAACAGTTCCGTTTTTCTCAGGTTGCCACTGCGCAGCTCTGACTCCCTCTGACGGGCCAAGGGAGGTGACAAAAGATTGAATTCGTCAGTCATGCACTTTGCTATTAGAGCATAAAACGACATAGTGAATAATAAACAAACCAACTACACAACCCTGATACAAACTGAGACCAATCGGGTCCTACCAGTCCTCAGAGTGGCAATATAGGGTAGCCCATTTCACCTGCTCTCAGCGAGGGCCCGGGCAGTCTGGTCTGGAGGCAGTAGGATGCTCGGCTTCCTTGTGGGAGAAACCACCAAGCTGGCAGAGCCAGTTGCCCTCAGTAGTAGCTAATGACTTGTGATATAAAAGTCACAATAAGACAAGAGTTGGAAACACGTTTACCCAGGGTGCTGGGGAATTTTAGCAATATACAACTTACATTTAGGAGGCCCATGGAGACAAACTAAATATTCACTTGGTTATGAATGTAGACAACAAATGATAACAACTTTCATATCATGTTAGCAGGTGTTGCCAATATCTTGAAGTATTGTCTAAATTCATCACTACATGAAAATTACTATAAATATCAGATTTGTGGTTAGAGCTTATGATTTAATAAGTTAATAAAGAAGTGGGGGGGAGTCAGCATGATTCTATTTTAATGTAGAAAATGTGATATCTGAGTAGAAAATGAAAATAAATGTTAACTGTGAATTACCTTAAAAATAAGTTAATAAGTAAGCATGTGGTTATATTATGTTTAAAATTACTTCAATATCTCTATATCAAGAGAACTGGAGTTCGTGATCCTATGCGTCTTATTTTATGCGCTCAAAACATCACCTTCCAATGAGGTCTGTGGGTTTCGCCAGGCTATCCCAAAGAGCTCTTGACACAGGGAATGGAAGAACTGTAACCTTTCTTCTTGTTGCTTTCCTGGAGCCGATGAAACCAGTGACCCCTCCATAGCGGGTATAGATCTCAGAAAGGTAGCGATTCACTGGCAGAACACAGAGAAACATGGAAGCCATGTCAGGAATTAAATGAGCGTGGGTAGACAGTGGTGACAAGTTTGAGTTGGATTAAATGTTCAATTTCCTCTTTGCCTGGATCGTTGGCTTAATTAAGATCCATCCAGTTATTTCTGACTCTCCATCTCCTCATGAAGAAGTTGCCCTAAGCCAAGTTCACAAATGCAGCCTTGAGAGGCAGCAGAGGCGCACAGTTCCGTGTTCTAGAATCGAAAGCGGTGATCTCCAGCGCTCGCCATCAGCCGCATCGTCAGGAGAGGTCCTCGAACTGGGGCAGTCGGCAGAAGTGGGGCGAGGTGCGTTGCTGACTGGGAAAGGCAGATGAGCGCCTCGAAGAGGCTGAACTCCCTTCCTGCTGTGACGCAGCTGGGGACTAGATGTGCTTCTGGGTGTTAAAGTCCAGGGAGATTTGTGCACGGGCACCTCGGGTTTCAAACACTAGCAGTTCCTAGGTTGCACCACTGAAGAATCTGAATGAGCTGGTCTGGAGCGGGCCCAGAGTCTGCTACTCTTTCCTCCTCCCCGTGGATTCTAACAGGCGGCTAT
>RJWM01050518.1:0-10733 GCA_004363535.1 Dasyprocta punctata
TTTTTTTTTTTTTTTTTTTTTTTTTTTTTTTTTTTTTTTTTTTTTTTTTTTTTTTTTTTTTTTTTTTTTTTTTTTTTTTTTTTTTTTTTTTTTTTTTTTTTTTTTTTTTTTTTTTTTTTTTTTTTTTTTTTTTTTTTTTTTTTTTTTTTTTTTTTTTTTTTTTTTTTTTTTTTTTTTTTTTTTTTTTTTGTCTTTTGAAACAGGGTCTTGCTATTCAGTTCAGGCTGGCCTTGAACTCACTTTGTAGCCAAGACTGGTATTGAACTTGTAATGATCCTCCTGCCTTACACTCCCAAATGCTGGGATTGCAGGCATGCAACACCACACTTTTTCTGAATTTATAGATATAATCATGTGAGTTTTTGTCTTTCTTCTCTTTATGTGAAGAAATATATTTATTGATTTGCATATATTGGACAATCTGTGCACTCCTGGTATGATGCCTGCTTGGTCATGCTTTGTGATATTTATGATGATCCGTTGCATTCTATTTATAGTATCTTGTGGAATTTTGTACCTATGTTTATTACAGAGATTGGTTTGTAGCTGTCTTTTTAGTTGGATCCTTGTCTAGTTTGGAATCAGAAGTGTGCTATTTTAGTGCATATATTTGTCTAGTTTTTGTGGTATCTTTTGCTATTGATTTCCACTTTCATTGTACTGTGATCTAATAATATGCATGGTAAAATTCAAGTTTTGTCTACATTTACTTAAGCATGCTTCATTAGGTAATACAGTGGTACTTCAGTTCACAAATATTTTTGTTTGCAAACAGTTTGGTTCAGAAACAGAAATGTTTGGCAACATTTTTCCCCCAAACTCTGCAGCAGATGACAAATGCAACAATGACCATCTTTCCCACATGAACAAAAACATGTCCATATTTTCCAAAATCATAGAAAAATGAAGTTCAAATCTAAGAACCAACAAGGACAATAGGAGCAATGAAAACTCATTTGCCTATACTGAAAGTAATCATCTCACCCATAATGAATATTTTGCTTTATGTTGTGAACTTTATGTTGACTTACTTGTATGTTAGGTCCTGCAGGGAATTCTCCTTAAAATGTTAAAAATAATACATAAAAGATCTTGTTGATGTGGATATAAGTGATTTTATAAACTGCCTTGCATAGTAAAAACATGTTTTTAAAATCACTCCCTGTGGGGAATTTTTAACAAAATACAAGGCCCCTTGTTTCATCTTTTTATACTAACTATATTAATTTGTCTATATAGATTGTTTTATTTGACTCAGATTTTCACCTTTTATATATGTTCATATATATTCAACATTAAAAGAATGTAAGTGTGTTAAATATGCTATTTGACGCACCACTTCTAGCATATAGTGTTAGAATAAAAGCTATGGTTTGTTTTATGTCTAATAAATACTCATTACTGAAAGCATTCAGCATCTCCACCTCTGACTTAAATAAATGTCAGATATCGAATAGTGCTATTGGAGAAGTTATGTAACATATTCTGTGCTTAGTTAATGAGTAGTTGGAAAGATGATGCATATAAAATAACTAATTGAGTGAAACAAATAATGTCAGAAATAAATAATTCACTAATCATTTTCAGCAAATTGGTCACTATAACAGAAAAGGCCATTGAACTTAAAGACGCATTAGTATAATGCATGCAAACTGAAGAATAGATTAAAACAACAAAAAATGCTATAAAAGATATAAAGAGAATTTGAAAGAGAAATTATTTTTAAAAATCTTTAACTTCTGTTTACATACACACAAGGGTAGTTACAGAAGAAGATGCAGAAAATTTCCCTTTTGGCAGTGAGATTAAAATGATACAAAATTTAAGACTATATGCTAAGAGAGTTGAAAACTTAAATAAAGTGGACAGTTCTTTGAAAAGTACAACATGTTGAACCTCACCGAAAAAGAATAGGACATATAAATATGGTTATATATGACTTTAAAAACTAAATTTACAGTTAAACCACTACTCCAATTCCAGGCAGTATCTTGGTTTTTTTCTATCAACCATTTAAGAAAGAAATAATATCAGTTCTAGTTAAAATATTTCAGAAAATAGCAGCTGAAAACATTACTCTGTCAGCCTTAAGTACCTAGCACATCCCAGGTACTCGAATTGATGAGGGTATTGCAAACAGGGAAAGCTACTGACAAATATCTATCTTGGACACAGATTCAAATAACCTTAAGTGATTGCTAATGTATAAATTCTAGCAATAAATTAAGAGGATAATATATCACCACCAAATATTCATTATTCCAGGGATGCAAATATTATTGAATATTTGAGATCCAGTTAATGTAATTCTCCAAATAATAGCAAAAAATAGACAAGAAAATACAGGTGATCTTCTCAATTGAATGAAGACAAAGCATGTGAAAAACTTACAGATAACTCCACAAAGGCAATTAGAGAAGTTTAACAATCTTATAAAAAGAGTACAAAAATTTAACCTGAATTCATTACTTTTTATTTTATGGAAAAAATTAAAAGATTTCATAAGAAAATAATAGACGAATAATAATAGTTAATACATTGAGTACTGTTATCTTTAAAATAACCAAAGTACAAGACATGGGCATAAAAATTTCTCCAAATGATATTAGCGCAAACCTTTCTTTTCAATGAACTAAGAGAAACTAGTAGTATAACTATCTTGATTTAGTTTTTGCCCTTTTCCCTTCCATCCTTTCTCTTTTCCCTCATTCAAGTTCCTTTTGCCTTTTGAAAAATTTCTTCCCATTTCACAATATCTATTTTGAATTTGGGGCCTTATTTATTCTTCCAGTTCCTCACACCAAGGAGATAATATGAAGTTTACACAAGTGAGTCTGATTTATTTCACTTAGGACTATGATCTCTAGTTGCATCCATTTACCTATAAAAGTCTCAGGATTATCCTTCCTTATGGCTGAGTAGCATTCCATTGTATAAAAAGATCACATGTTTTTATTCATTCCTCATTTGATGGGCATTTTGATTGTTTCCAAGATTCATCTATTACAAATTTTGCTGCTATAAGCAAGGTACACACATGTTGCTGTGTTATCCCAATGTCATTTTTAACAGAAAAAAGACTGCTTTTTCCAAGAAGACTGGGAAAAATGAAAATATCTGCTTGGAAGATAAAAAATAGCAAATAGATGAAAAGATGGAAAATATAGTTAAAACAAGTTTAGTTACTATAGTCAGGGTTAATGGGAAAAATTTAATAAAGGACACGTAATTTATATAACTATTTTATAATATTCACCCAAAATATCAAATGCAAAGGAGTGCAAGAGATCTGTCTATGCACTGGAGACCCAAAGAATCTAACCAAGGGGCTGGATCCCACAGCAATATCTTGTATGAGTTCATCTGAAGATCTAGAGTCCATAGCAATGTCCTTCATGAGTCCAACTGGAGGTCTAGAGCCCATGACAATCTCTCATGCAAGTCTGTATCAAGAATCTGCACTGGGAGCCCTGCCCACACGCATATTCCAGCCACCATCAGGGAGGCCTCCCAAGGTAACCAGCTCAGGTCCTGGAGGCAGTGGCCAGCCCACCCACATGTGCACCCTAGCTGCCATCAGGGAACTGGTGCAGGCCTGGAAAAGCAGCAGCCAGCCCCATACCAGAGCACACAATGACCACTAGTAGATAAACCATAGCCAGCACTGCTCAGGAGAACCAGTCTCTCTTGGGGCCAATGAAAGAAGTGCCAGGAACCAATACTTGCTTGTCTGAAAGAACCTACAAATATGTCAAGAAAAAGAAGCATAAGGCAGTCTCTGCCTCCAACCCAAGCAGAGTAAGTCCAGGAGATGTAAACATGGAAGAGATCAGGAGTCACACACCTGAAGTTTCTGAAGTGATGGCAGCTGAAGTAAAGAGACAACTTCATGAGGCTATAAAAGAAATTAGAAGAGAAATATTATCTCAGGTAAAAGAAGAAATGAAAAACATAATAAAAGAATTGAAGAAAACATAGATTAAAAATAGAGGAACATAGGAAAATGAGTGAAACCTTGAATGAGCAATATAAAAAAGATTTAGAATACATAAAACAGATTCAAAGAGATATCCAGAAAATTAAAAACTCCATTGAAAGCTGGTAAAACTACTTGAAAGAAACTGAAGATAGACTTTCAAAACTTGAAGACAGGTTTGCAGCTTGCAATTGCCAAAGAAAAGATCTCTCAAAAATTTCAAGGAACCAGGATATGACAATTCAATGACTGCAAGACAATGCAAAGAAAAATAACTTAAGAATAATAGGTGTCAGTGAAAAAGCAGGGGTCAACACAAATGACATTAAAGTCTATTTACAGAAGTCATAGCAGAAAACTTCCCAAGTATGGGAAAAGGATGTGACGTTCAGATAAGTGAGGCATATAGAACTCCAGCTAGCCATAACCAAAATAAATCTATATCCAGACATATAATAATCAAGATCCCAGAAATTCAACTCAAGAACAATATTAAAAGCCATTAGAGAAAAGAAACAGATCACCTATACAGGAAAATCCATCAGAATCATGGCAGACTTCTCAATACAAGCCATCAAGTCAAGAAGAGGCTGGAATGAAGTATTTCAAGTCCTGAAAGAAAACAGCTTCCAACCCAGATTGATGTACCCTGCAAACCTATCTTTCAAAATTAATGGAGAAACAAGATACTTCCATGACAAAGAACAAATGAAGGAATTCATGACTGCCAAACAAACCCTACAAAGAATACTGAAGGACACTCTGAAGAGAGATAAAAATGACCATGGTTCCAGGAACAGCAGCAGGGGTGATCACTGAGTGGGACAGACAATAGAATGGAGGAGAAAAGTAAGGAACCAATAGAAGGAAAAGAACAAGGCAGAGATGAGTCAGTACATGTTGGCCATAACCATTACTGTAGATGACCACAATTCACCAATAAAAAGAAACATAAGTAGAGTGGATCAGGAGATAGGATCCATCAATATGCTTTATACAATAAACCTGCTTCACTCAAAAGAAAATATCATAGACGAAAGTGAAAGGAGAGAGAACAATGTTCTAGTGACAGGGAACCAGAAAAAGTAGAAGTAGCTTGCCCATCAACTGCAGAATGGACAGGAAAGATATTATATAAATATATATTTGGTACCAGCGATTGAACTCATGTCCTTGCACTTACCAGGCAAGTGCTTGAACCACTGAGTTAAACCCCCAACCCAAGACATGGCATTTTTATACAATAGAAAGCTACTCAGCTGTAAAGAAAGATAACCTTGAGGATCTTATAGGTAAATGGGTACAACTTGAGATCATGCTGGTGGGTGGAATGGTTCAGAGTCACCTGGGTGAACATCATGTCTCTCTAGTATGAAAAAAATCTTAAAGTTTTGTGGGTTTTTTTTTTTTTTTGCTTTTTTTTTTGTTTTGGTGGCACTGGGGATTGAACTGACAAGGAGCTAGTGGGATCCAAAATGCACAATAGATATTGTGAAGGTGAAAGGGGAAGAAATGTCTAAAAATGGAATACAATGGTCATTGTTAATCTATGATTGTGGTTTGAAGCCCATATTGTTTTCATTGTTCTGTTTAGTTTTGTTTTATTGTTTTGTTTTATTTGATTTTATATTTGATGGCATGGACAGCTATTTCAAGATAACAAAATATATTATGGTAGCCATTTTTTATTTCCTTTTATCTTGTTTTGAAGCCCTGTATTGCTTTCATTGCTTTGTTTTGATTGATTTTATTCTATTTTGTTTTGATTGTATTATATCTTATTGTATACACAGCTACTTTGAAGATAACAAGAGGCATTATGGCAGCCACTGTTGTTTTCCTATTATCTTGTTTTGAAGTCCTGTATTGCTTTCATTGTTTTGTTTCTATTAGTTTTATTCTGCCTGTTTTGTTTGATCTGATTATGCCTGATGGTATGGGCAGTTATTTTGAAGATAACAAGAGGCATTATGGTAGCCACTATTGATTTTCTTTTGTCTTGTTTTGAAGTCTTCTACCACATTCATTGTTTTGCTTTGATTGACTCTATTCTGTTTTATTTCATTTAATTTTATTCTCTTCAAAAAAGAAATCTACACTGGGAAGACCCAAAGGTCAGTGGTGAAAGCCAAAATGCCTGTGTCAGCACCATGAAGGATCTGTGCCAGCAAGTTGTGTGATCTGCACTGGAGCCAGTGACACTCAAGGTAAGCACCAGAGCTCCCCAAAGAGAATAAAAGCCATTCTCAGTGATAGCAAGGACCAGAGCTTCTCCAACATTGAGAACAACTGTGTTCATATCAGGAAAACAAGCATTATAAGCTTTTCCATGAGAATCAACAGCATACCATTTTCCCCTCCAGTTCTGCTTTTAAGCTGTTGGCAACAATTTTGAGGTTCCACATCCAGCCTAATGCTGACTCAGTTCAGCTGGGTGTTATAAGTTGACCATTAGTTAATCCACCACACTTATAAATCTTGTGTATAGAAAATTTTAGGAAATTTACAAAAAGACCAAAACATAAAAGCAAACATCAGTGTTGTGGGATATGAGTAGTGGTAGTAGTAGTAGTAGTGATAGTAACAGTAAATTGGATAAAAATTAGATGTCATAAGTGTTTCAAAATATTTAGAGTAAAACATTAAGAATGTGTGCAGTAGCAAAGCAATAAACTTCATAAAAACATTTTTTGAGGAAAAATTTTAAAGATCTAAATAAAGGAAACCTATACCATTTTTGTGAATCAGGAGACTGAATTTTGTTAAAATATAATGTATTCTAAGATTGACATTGAATAATTCAGTTCAGTAAAAATAAAGTCCCAGATTTTTTTGTTTTTGTTTTTGTTTTTTGTAATGGGGATTGAACTCACAACCTCATGCCTGCCAGGCAGGCTCTTAGGCCACTGAGCTAAATCCCCAGCCATTCCTGGAATTTTTGTAGGACTTGACATGTTGATGACAAAATTTATATGAAAAATATGTTTGAGAATAATCCACAAAAAGCACACCATAAAAAACAAGGTTAGAGATAATATCTTATTTAGTTAAAAAAACAACAAATTTGTAATGATCAAGATAATGAAATTTTATCTTAAAATGATAGATTTCAGAATTCAAAAAACAGATTGAATATATGTGGTCAACTTAATTTGAAGGGGAAATAATAGTCTTTTTAACCATTACTGCATCAATAATAAATAGTAATATGGAAAAATAAGACATTTTAGCTCTGGCTACAGATATACATTATAGGCATTCCTTCTTTAATGACCTAACTAGTTCCTTCAACTAGTTTGTTGAATGAATGGATTGATAAATGAGGAATTGCATATAGTATGTACTTACATTGAGAACAAAAAATGATCAAAGAAAACTACAAGTTGATAACTTTGTTTTGATTTGCATAACTCTTATGTGTAGGGCTGTATTAATAACACAGTGTAAAACTGCAATGCTGTGCAATACAGTGTAGTCAGCAAAATTTACAATATAGTACTGTAGAAAAGCCACCATAAGGGGCCACTGCCATTCTCATTCCTGTGTTGTAAGTCAGAACAAGGGTCTTAAATCTGAGTGGCACATCAGCACCATTATGTCCAAATAATTGATAAACAGGCCATTAAATGAGGACCGTTGTATAAAATGTGGTAATTTGGAGTAGATGCTAGATGGTAAACTTCTAACAAAAAAAGGGGGGATATTTCTGATCTTGGAGTAGAAAAATATTCACTAGGAAGCATATAATTAGACAATAATGGTGCATTTGAAATCTTCAAAATTAAAAACTTTTATCATCAAAAGCTACTCAGAGAAGCATGACTTCTACAGACCAGGAAAAAGTAAGGAGAAAAAGAAGGAAGGAAGGAGGAAAACAGAAGAGAAGAGAGAGAGAGAAAAAATCAGAGACAATGGCACATACAGTGATGCAAGTATCTGGGAGACTGAGGCAGCAGCTCTGCAGCTTGAACAACAGCAACTCAGCAGACTCAGTTTCCAAATAAAATTTTTTAAAAATGGGCTGGGGATATAGGTCAGTATAAAGACCCTGGGTTCAATTCCCAGCACAGGGAGGAAGCAGGGAAGGAAGGAGGGAACAGGGCACTTGCAAGACAAATATCTGATAAAAAGACTTGTATCCAGAGTATGTAAAACATTTCTGTACATTAATAATTAAAAAAAAGACGACTAAAATAGTCGACAAAAATACTGGAAAATAACTTCTTTGCAGTACTATTATAGTAATTGATATAAGTAATCAGTGAAAAACTTCACATTTATTTTATTTAAGCCTCCTATATAGAGATGTATGCATATATATATACATATATATATATATGTTTTATGCATACATATGAGTCATATGTTGCAAATAGAATCCTGCCTTGCAAATATCTCTAGAAACAAAACTTGGAAGACAAATGCAGCAAGGAAATTGTCCTATTGTTGTACTGGGAAAGGCCTTTTAAAGCAAGAACATTCAATTTCATTGAAAAAAATTTGTTCTTTTTCTGTCCTAACCAGCTAATCAAACACTCCAAGACAGTGACCACTTCTGAAACTGATGGTGGACAGCACACAAATCTCCACTTTATTTATTGTGTTTTCATCTTTGAGGACATGAGGTAAAAAGAATGGAAAAAGCTTTTTCTGAATCTGAATTCCATTAGTCACTAGTGCAGTTATTATGGTGCAAGTTGACAGTGGTGAATGTCAAGGGACACATTCACTTATGCATGTGTGTGTGCTTTAAACGAACATATGCATGTCTGTGTATAGTATTATGCAACCCTCTGAAGCACAGAGCCTAAGGCAACTATGCCTTGCCCTGATCTGAGTTACTATAGTCAGATCAGTCTTTTCCTTGACTTTTACACAGCTGTTGCTTCCTCTTTCTCCTACTCAACATACTATTACATCATCCTCTTTTATCTTCTCTTTTTACCTTTTAAAAATTTTATTAGTACATGCTTGCAGTACAACAGTTTAGAAACATCTTGGAGAGTGGGCATACATACAAAATACAGCTTGTTTCTTTTTTGTTTTAACCCCCTCCTCCTTCCCTCCTCCTTCCTCCTTCACTTTCCAATTTTCCTATCCCCATTTTCATTCTTGTTAATATTAATCTTAGCTTATATTATGGTATATAATGTTTACACTCATTGAGGTTGTTAGGTTCCTGTACATGGCATATATTTATTCTACTTATTTCCCCTTTCATTTCCTCCTCATCCCTCACACTTGCTCCCTTGGACCACCTCCCTATTACAAGAGATCCATACTTTGCCTCCTTCTATGCATCCTTTATTATTCTCTTTGTTTTAGTTTGCGTCACACAAATGAGATATATCACACAATATTTAAGCATGTGTGTCTGGATTTTTTCACTCAGTGTATTTTTCAGGTGCATCCATTTTCTAACAAATGTTTCAAATTTTTTATTCTCTGTAGTCGAGTAGTATTTCATTATGTATAGATACCACATTTTATTTATCCAATCTTCTGTTGGTGAGTATACAAGTTCTAGAATTCAGCTATTATGAATTGTGCAGCTGTAAACCACTGGTATGCACATGTTGCTGTAGTACGATGTCTTAAGCTCCTCAAGGAAGATACCTAGAAAGAGGATAACTGGGTCATTTGGGATTCCTAATTTCAGTTCTTTAAAAAACTCCATACTGATTTCCATAATGGTTGTACATTCCCACCAACAATGCAGGTTGGTTCTTTTTTCACTACAGCCATGCTAGCATTTGTTATTGTTTAATTTCTTAATAATTGTTACTGTTTCTGGAGTGAGATGGAGTCTTAGTGTTGTTTTACTTTCCATTTCTCTAACGGCCAGAGATGTCGAGCATTTTTTCATACATTTGTTGAGCATTTGTATTTCTTCTTCTTTGAAGTATCTGTTCATTTCTTCTTGCTAATTTTTTGCTGTGTCTTTAATTTTAGGTTGTTTAACTTTTTTTTTAGTTCTTTATATATTCTAGATACTAGTCCTTTGTCTGAGGAGTAGCTGGTAAAAGCTTTTTCATTTTGTAGGTTGTCTCTTTACTCTACCAATTGATTCTTTTGCTGTACAGAAGCTTTTTAGTCTAATCACACTTGTCTATTCTTGCTATCATTTCTTGTGCAATTTCTGTTTAGAAAATTCTTTCTTATACCTATGTCTTCAAGTAATTTTCCTATTTTATATTCCTGTAGGGTTAATATTTCTGTTTTAATGTTCAGATCTTTGATCCACTTTGATATTAATTTAGTATATGATGAGAGGTAAGAGTCCAGTTTCAATCCTTTGCACACAGAGCCTAGTTATCTCAGCCCCACTTGTTGAATAGGCTTTCTGCCAACACATGCTTTTAGACACTTTGCTGAAGATCAAATACCATAAGGTGTTTGGGATGTTTCTATATCCTCTATCCAGTTTCACTGATCCATGTAACTGGTTTTGTTGCGTTACTATGTCAATTTTATCTCCAAAGCTTATAGCATAGCTTTAAGTCAGTTACTGCAAGGACTTTCATTATCTGAAACTGCTTATAATTTTTCATTTCTATAGTCTGACTTCTTTTAATGAAATGTCACTTCTCTGATGGAAAAAAGGAAAATTTTCTCTGGTCACCAAAGTAACTTCGATGCTAAAACAGAGCTTACCCCATGATCAATTCTCAATTAATTTTAATTGACTGAAGAAGTGAGTTACTATTATGCCTCATTTGCTGTGCCTATGAGAGAACTACACACTTCAAATGAATCA
>RJWM01050520.1:0-10734 GCA_004363535.1 Dasyprocta punctata
GCCACTGCGCCCTGTTCAAATTCCTCATATCCTTTAGAAATACAGTGCTGGCATCTCCGATACTGTAATACCTTCTGTTGTTCTAGTAATTAATAGTTAATTTATAGTACAAAACTACTAATTCCATGCTCATATTTCCATAGCAGTTGCTCAGGCTGGGATGGTAGCATTCAATACTGTGCTGGGAAATCTGTTTAAATATAACCCAACCACATCATGCTCACATGATGCCTATATAGGGGTTTTATTCTGTTGTTTCTCTCAGTAAGGGAAGACTGACAACAGAGAAAACATAACTGGCAGGAAGAGAAATAACTGGGAGGAAGAAGCCAGAGGCAAGGTTCCCTACAAGGAGGTTACTGGTTAATACAGAAAATGGTCACTGGGCAATCAATTCTAGGGGCTTGAATTATAAAAAAATAATAACTAATAGGGGAAATACAATGCCTTTGCTGTAGTGTAAAGAATAACTTGTTTCTGTTTGACAATCTCTCTTTCTCACTTCACACTGCCTTCTCCTCCAATGCCACCACTTTCTTTTTTCTTGATTTGTAGTTCCACATATGCTGATATCTCCATAAGCAAAGATTGGAGCACATTTGAATGTTATGATTACTATGATGACTTTATAAATCAATATGAAATGTAGCAAAGTACATTGAAAAGATGTGAGGTAGAATTCTTGCTTGGCTGATGTCAATGTTTATTAGTTGGGTGACTCTTTGGTCTTCAAGCCACTGGATTAGATTGTGTAATTACTATTGCAAATCTGCTTGGAAAATTTATGAAGAGCTCTACAAATGAGAAGTATTACTTTTTGTGTTATTAGAGTGTTGTAATAGGTTTCTACATAATGAATACAATTTTGTCTTGCTTCTAGGGAATATAATACTACTATGTAGATTGCTTTTATCTAATATGGTTGAAGTTTCTAGCATATTGTTCAAATTTCAACAGTATTTGCCAAAACATAGTAACTTAATTTGTTACAAAGAGATTTTTATTGAAATATGAAAGCAATGTATTTCTATTTGAAAAGAATATGCTTAGATTTTGTAGTTTAAAATTTCAGTCAAGAAATAAAATAGCCACGACGATCCTTGATGTTACTTCTGACTATGTATCTTCTAACAGACTAATAAAGTCAATATCCTCCTCGAATTGAGTTAAACTGTACACCCAATCCTAGTTCTATTAGGTGGAGCACCCATCAGGTTTTTAAAATAATGTATGGAGAGCTAAAGGCAGATATAACTTACAATAAAATGCTCTTGATGTTATTTTTAACACATTTTAAAAATATACTTCTTTTTTATCACATGTGTGAAACTATTTTGTCATGTCTCCCAATCTAAAATTACATGTGATGATCTAATATTACATACCACTAGGCCATTAAGATAATGTATTATAATTACAGTTGCTTGCTGCAAAATAGCTGCAAAATAAATGGCCAAGTGCTATATTAAAACATAGAGATATTTTCAAGAAAACAGAAAGTATTTAGCGATATTCCAAATAAATTAATTTCACATGAAAATACTTTTAAAATCTCTGGCCCAATAGCTAAAGACATTTAAGAGTGATATAATTGTGTATTATTATTTCTATAACTATGAGGCTATTAAGAGCTACACGGGATGGGAGTCAGCAGGACACTGTACCATGAATGCTTGTAGAAGACACGAATCTCCTATTTCAAAGGTGAAAGAAGCTTTGTTACCAGTGACTAGAATATCAACAATTTTGTACCAGGTCCCTGAAACTCAATTGCTGTAAGGTGATGATCAGAGACTGACTGACACCTGCGCATACAGTGAGTTTCATGACAGGAGAGGAATACAGAACATAGGGGGAACCAATGTTTTCTAAGGGGCAGAAGGCCTGGCTGCTCCTTACTGCAAAGGTAAACAATAAGCCTATTTTTCCAAGCTGCAAGCAAACGTGCCTTTTGCTCTAGAGGGAAATGTTATTTCTATCTTCCAAGTCTGTGCAATATAAAGATGTCCTGCACCTTGTGATGGGGTTCCAGCCCAATAAATTCATTTTAGGTTGAAAATGTGAGATGCCAAAAATGCATTTAATACTCCTCACCTTCGGAACATCACAGCTTTGCTTGGAGTGCAAACTGTACAGCCGCAGTTGTTTACTACAGTGACGGAGTGGCTCAGGAGGAGCAGAGGCTCGATGTCGCTGCCCAGCCTGACAAGAGAGGATGGTACCATGCACTGTAGCCGGGGAGAGGCCCAAATCCAAGCTTCAAAGCAAGGTTTCGCTGAGGGCCCATCGCTTTCATGCCAGATAAAGTTGAACTATTGTAAATCAAGAACCATCCATGCTAATATTCCTGAAAGGGTTGTCTGGAAAAAGAAGACAGGAGGTGCCTCACTTAGAGATATGCAAAAGTGCTGGGGAGCACTGGAGAATTATTGTCTCCTCAGAGAGACTGTTCCCCCGGAATGCTGGAACCCACTTGCCTGCATGTGAGAATTCCTTGGGGAGTTGGGGCGGGGGGTTGGGGCTTTTTATTTTTTCGATTTTGAAAATTGTTCTTATCAGATACTTACTTTACAGTCTTAGGTAATATATTTATGACACTTGTGTATTGTTAGGGATAACAATCACTATCACAAAGAGTTATTATGAAGATGAAATAAGTTAATGCATGAAATGTCTTGCAAACTGTATATTCACGGAGAGCATTAAGAGATGTCTCTGGAGTAAGATCAAATCTTGGAGAACTCCAAAGCATATATGAAATAAAGAGAAATATAAGTGATTAATAAAAGTAAACAGGGAGATAAATCCTTTGTAAATTGGAAGAAGACCATGAGATAGAGGAAACAAAGAAGGGGAGGAGGGAAAGGAACATGAAAAAGAATTAAAATGTGTCATGCGCGTGTACCAAATACAATCAGAGTAGTCACTGTGTATGGCAAACATGTACTAATAAATAAAAATTTAGAGAAGGTATCTTGATCATTATAGATAAGTTATAGACTTTCAATTGCTTCTTAACTTAAAGTACCTTTTTATCACAAAATACATAAAAAGAAATGTCATTCTATTATTTCAGTTGAAATATTGACATAGATTTCATATTAAGTTATTCTATTTTTGGAAGAAAAATATACTCATTCTGTATCTCTTCACTAGATTAATAACCTATATATATGTCTATAGCCCTGTAGAAATTCCTGCACATATGCAATTTCATTTCTTCTTCATAGAAAACTTCAAGATAGATGGTATTAACACCAGGGAATAAAGACAGGCTTTTAATGCAGGCTTGTGTGTCTCCTTAACTTATATACCTTTTTGTATTAAATGAAAAGCACTGTACTGGGATCATAAATCTTAAACTGGAGACCTCCCTAGCCCTGTGGGCACTGCCTGCCTTAGGAAGCTTCTCACGTGTCTGGAGGCCTATTGTACAGAGTGTTTCCTTCTTTCGTCTCTTTGCCTATGTTTCTCTGAAGAGCCTAGCCTGAGAGACAATCAAATGCCTAGTATAATGTCAAAGATGGACATCAGACTACACATTCTAACATAAGCCTTTTTCTAGAAATGCATCGTCTCCTGCTATGTTTTATTCCTTTCTGCCTACTTATGGGACCAAAATATCATTGCTTGACACACTGGAAATGCTACCTGCTTAAAGAAAATACTCTTTCTTATAGAGGAATAGTGATGCAACTCTTAATTATTGCAACAAGTCATCCCTGTATCAATTACCCAAGTTCTAAGTTGGGTGGACTTTCTCTAGAGCACTGAAAATATCTTACCTTAGCAAACTCTGCTAGCTGACCTGAAGACCCAGCAAGATGATGTGATATAAAAAATAGAGAACAGATTTAGTTAAACGAGAGGTTACCCCTTCCATATGGATTCATGAATAGTTCAGGTCTTCTACTATAGTGTGGGCCAGACACTTGGCATGTCCCATGTGAGATCAAGAGTAAGATTCCAGTTAAAGAGAGTAAAGTTACTATCCCAGGTTACTTTAATCTTGCCCCAAATTTCAACCAACCTTCCACTCCAAGAAACATGATGAAGAAAATAAAAGTGATGCTGTTTTTACATTACCTTGTGGCAGATATTTTGATGATGAGTATGGTGACAGAAAGGCAGTTGATCATACCCTGCTTTAATGCAGAGTGGATGTAGTTGGATAGTTACATCAATGTCCCGAATCATTTTCCTGGAAGACTCAGGGTAGATTTCATTCACCTGTGGGTTATAATTAGTTCCAAACACAAGTAAGCAAAAGTCTTCCATGAAAAAATGGTTAGGATAGGAGATCTTGTGTTTCTGTCAAAACGAAAAATCCCAAGACAGCCTACAATTGTGTAATGAGAAGAAAAGCCTGAATATTGATCTAGCAGGAACTAGTATCATAGCTAAAATTGTATTGTTGTTTTTACTCTTGAAGGACAATATGCAAAAGAGATCAAAGAGAAAACCGATGTTCTAACATACAGACTATCATAGCTTAGGAAAATAATGAGAAAAGCATTAAGAGAAGTGTGGAAGATAGAGGTCAAAAGAAAAGAGCTATTCAGAAGTACTGTATAATGCCATTGGTAAGAAAAGCCTAGAGATCTTCTTTTATGTGGTATGTGGAATGGGAATCAGGAGTCAAGAGGTTATGGATGTCTTTCAGCCACATGAAATAAGTCTTGGGCAGTAAAATTTATTCCAGATTCATCCCACTGGGGGTGTCAGGTAGCAACATGTTGTCTGTTCTGGGAAGTGGGATTGGCGCATAAAATGGAAAGATGAAGTCTGCCCATAGGTGGACATTCACAGGCACTCTATACAGGCAGAGAATGCAGGCGATAATAGCATTTTACTTTCAGAAAAGAAAACGAGGCTATAGAGATCCTATCCACCATGAGGTACTAAAATCTGAGCTGTGAGATAATCTGTGGTCAGCTCATTAATGGTGAGTAAAGAATATTTTGATTTTCATCTCATTGTTTAAAAACATTTAGAACAAAAATAATCAATTTTTCAACTCCTGGAGTCATGAAACATAGTTACACTTTTCTAGGAAACTAAGGTAGGAAAGGGATTGTAGGATTTTTCCAACACAGACATGGTTAAGGATATTTGTTTTTCAAATTTTTATCCAGACACACACACACACACACAGAGAGAGAGAGAGAGAGAGAGAGAGAGAGAGAGAGAGAGAGAGAGAGAGAGAGAGAGAAATTGGCTGATTTCTAGTCCTTTATTGAGTCAGAAGC
Source organism: Dasyprocta punctata (assembly GCA_004363535.1). Lineage (NCBI taxonomy): Eukaryota > Metazoa > Chordata > Mammalia > Rodentia > Dasyproctidae > Dasyprocta > Dasyprocta punctata. The sequence goes on from RJWM01050520.1 coordinate 5,250, forward strand.
ACCACTAGGGTTTTCAGACTTCTCACCCCTCCTTCCCAAAATAAGAGTGAAATTGAAGGGCACGCACTCTCAGTTTGTTTGCTATAATGAGACACTTACTGTCAGAGCACCACCCTGAGATCGCAGGTGGTGCGACAGAGCCCGTGCCTGCTGCACTCCCACGCCTGGACACATCGTCAAAAAGCTGCACTCCATGCAGGGTGATGTCACCAGGCCTGGGTATGTCTCTCTTCTCGTTCCAAGACACCGCCTGCTTGTCATATTCTCATTCTCCATTTCTTACTTTCAATTAAATGACTCCTGGCTGCCTCCCCCGCTCCACATCCCTTTGTATCTTTTCAGCTAAATTGGATTCAGAATGTAGACAGTCTCCTCTTCTCTGCTGGGAACCTGCAGTGAGACTCACAGTCCCACAAGTATTGGACCTTTCACTGGCTCCTTGTTCTTACCTGTCCTACACGAGGGGATTTATTAAAATCCTGAAAGAACATCTCCCTTCTTTTTCATAATAAATATTGACCAAAATAGAAGTTATACTATGTTTTCTTACACTTTAAATAGGGTTACCTGGAATTACTATTGCTGGCTGAAACTTAAGACTTTCCGTATCTGTGGAATATACTTCCTAAAGACCTGCTAATCACTGGGTCTCCCTAGTGCTTCAGGTACCATACTGCTGAATGGCACGAAGTCTGCCCTGGCTGAAATCCAGGGCTGTCCAGATCATGTAACTCTCTCACACCTTTGCCACATCTCTAAGCTCAAAGGTGACTAAACTCTGACCAGATCTTCCAAGGATCGACTGACCAGATTTCCAATGAGAAATTCTACAAAATTCCACCCTCTGGGTAAAAATGTTATCAGCGTTGAATACTCCTGTTGGCTTGTTCTTACCCGTTGGAGCAGGAACTCAGATATAAATGCCAACCCAGAGAAAGTGCAAACTCTGTGTGACCCATGTGTGCTATACTTTGAGTCACTTTCTTATAATGAGGGTAGGTGTTTCAAACTTATCCTAGGTGATTATCAACATAACTTATACATTAAGGCCCCCATGGCAAGACAATTTCTGACATTATTAAGCAGACGCTAACAACAGGTTAGCACTTCTTTTAATAGTGGGTTCTTTCTGAGGTCACTCAGCTCTCTAGCCCCCAGGAGCCCTAAAGAAGAGCAGCAGCTAAGCTAAGGAGTCAACTCTTAAGCTTTCCCTGTTTCCATTAGCAAAACACCTGCCAAGTTTCAAGAATGACTTCTCACAGGGCTGTTTAACATGTGTTTTCTGCAGCTGGCCCTAGGTGTGGATCAGGAATCTGGGGATACACAGGAGACTTGAAACTTCCCAGACAACAAGGAACATCTGGGTCACCTCAGGACAAGATCAGGTCAGCATAATATTTCACACATGTCACCATGGTCAGCTCAAATTTAGAGCCAGAAATAAAAAAGAAAATTACAATGGCTTCATTGGACATGATTTCCAACAAATAATTTTTATTTCAAAAGAGATCACTGACTTTTTGAAATTAGGCAAACATTAACAGAAAGATGCTCCTTGTACAAAATGAATTATAGTTAATTGTGACTCATTTTCTTCTTTTTGTGCATGTGACTACTTTCCTGATGACATCCCAAAGAAATTTGAATTTCTGTGTCATGAGGCAAATTTGTGTATAAATGTAGCAATTATTTCCCATCTGAGATTTAAAAGAAGACATAGTATTTAGCATCCCTTGTTTTCTTGAATAACTATAATTTTCAGTAATAGCTCTGCTTGGTAAAGGAGAGATTTGGGTCTTCCTGGCTCCTATATCTGAGTCTTTATTATATTACTTGCACTGGTATATACATACAAGCATAAATATATCAAACCTGTAAACTAATATGCAGTAAGTGAGCTCTTTGAATTTTTCAGGCATAATAATTACCAGATTTTTAAATAATGATAACTTTATCCACCATAGGAACATTGGTATGCATGTGAAGAAATGAATGAGTGGTTCTATTTTGAACTCAGTTAACGAGCATAGATTCACATGCTAGAAAGGGTATCCAGATGACTTTTGCATACACAAAACGTAGTGTTTTCCTTGCTGTCAAACATTGAGATATGTAGACTCCTTGTTTTTATTTTTCTTAGTGTTCACAAAGATGTTCATTTACAGATGTTTGTTCTTCTCTGTCATTCTCACAGACAAAGCTATGGGTGAAGATTTGAGAATGTATTAAAAGGGTTAAAGGATGAGTGAGAATGTTTTATAATTTATTATGGTGTGACTATTGGCAACACACTAAAAAGAGACTTAAAATGCTGCACTAACTATAATGGTACATAAACATTTTTATGGACATAGTTCAATAAAAATCTTCACATTGATAATGTTTCCAAATAATTCTAAGATGTACTGAAAAACTACAAAGCTAAATAAACTACACCCACAGCATATAGTAAAAACACATAATGATTAAACAAATAATAAAACTGTGAGTTTCAGCAAAGAAGTGAATTCAGCAGTTACCATAAATATTGGGTAAAACACAATAATTGCTTCTCTTTTTTCAGATCACTGAGTGATCATTTGCTACGTCCTACACATGTTTTTAAAGAAGCATGTATCACGTTGTTTGGTAGTGTCAACTTTCTGAATCCATGTAAGTATTAAGTATTCTGTGTTTCCTGTTCATCCGCAGAATTCTTTAAATCTAATGAAGAACTTTATTTTGAATATTATTTGTTTATCTTTGTGGCTCTGGACTACCAAATGACTCTTAAATCTCAATTCTGCTACTTTTTATCATTCAAAATGTTTTACTAACCCCAGATTTGACATCTCATTTTTATGACTTTTCAAAAGCATAGGCAAAAGAGTTGAATAAAACAGGTACAATTCAGGAAAAATCCATGTGATGATTTCCCAATTTCCCCTCTTCATTGACCTTCATTCACACAATCATTACTTCACTCACTTGCTCTTTACTGATGAACAACTAAGTCTGAAGCATTTTGTCATTTTGCTAGCTGTGGCTAAAGGCAGATGTTTAAGGTATAATTTCATCTCCAGCTGCTCGTAAGCTACTTGGGAAGGAATATGTTTCAGTCAGCAAAAGCTATAAAGGTTTACTATGGATGTTAAGTTTAGAGTATGTACAGAATTTGCAAGGTCACTCAGGTGAAAGTGTGGTCAACTCTACTAAAAATCATAGATACCAGTTGGCAGAAGCAAAGAGGTGATTCTTGAGCTTATTTTTAAAATAATGGACATGAAATATAAGTGTTGGAGGATGCAGTGAGATAGTGACAAATAATTTTTAAAGGGCGCTTAAATGTGGAAAAAGAGGAATTAAAAATGACTGTGAGATGTGTTGGCCCTGTACAATACCGCAGCATGGATTGTGGTAGCCAAGGGTATGGCGTTATACAAGATGGGGATGGAAGTGGGAATCAAGCTCACAAAGGTCTAGGAAGCCAGGACAAGTGTGTGGACTTTACCCATAAGCATGAAGAAAATTTTATTTTAGGGAGACTAATATCACATGACTGACCCTTGGAGAAGTTAAATTTCATTGGATTTGAAGGAGAGAGAAAGGTAGTAAACATGGATCAAAATTGAGTTACTGAAGAGTGAGACTCAAAGAAAACTAAGCCTAACCTGATTTGATTCTATATTGCATGTTTTCTCAGCTTTCCCATAAGTCCAGGAGAGATCTGTCAAAACCACCTTAAAATTTAAGTTTGCCATATCTATGGCATTCTCTTGACCTACTTTCAGTGACAATCAAAATGAATTGATATTCACAAGAAATGCTGTGTTATACTGAGTCTCAGGATTGTTTCTGCTATCACCTTTTCTGTGATAGTCCCATACAGACTGTTTAGTAAGAACTTACTAAATACCAAACACTCACTGGCTGCTGTATTTTTTTTCAACCTATACCATAATATCTTGGTAGACCTATAGAATATGGGGATTTATTCTTTTAGTAGACTTATACAGCCATGAGAATCAACTACCTCTAATTGCACATAAAATATGGATGATTTACAAATGTAGTGTGGAATTAAATAAAACATTTGCACAAGAACATTTACTGAATGATTCCATCTAATGCAAATGACAATAATCTATCAAAGATAATCTATGGAGACAGAAACATAGAATATTAATTTGTTGGAGGGGTGTAGATTAACTGGATTCTGGTTCCTAAGACTGCACTCAGTTTTTGAAGATCTGTAGAGTTGCATATTTTTGATATAAGGACTTTCTTGGATTTATCTTCAATTTCAATAAAGACTTGCAGAAAAAGTTTTTGAGAGTCAAGTGTGGAATGAAGAAGGATAGTTAGAATCTTGAGGCTTTTATAGGTAAATGGAGGCAACTTGAGACTACACTCATAAGTGAAATAAATCACTCACATTTGTAAATATCGTATTGTTTCCCAGTATAAAAAATAAATAATAACAATGATAAGCTGAAAGAGTAATAAGACCCAAAATGTATAATAGACATTGTAATAATGAAAGGGAAAGAAAGTACTCAAAAAGAAAGAACAACTGGGATGGGGGAAAGGAGAAATGGAAGAAAGCAAAAGATTATATGTATGTAGGTATACACATATAACTGTATGTATGTATACATGTGCAGTATAGATAACTATACTACTAATTCTCTGTTAGTTCATCAAAAAGAGAAGCTTGTGATGTCATTGTTTGATTGTGTGATCATTTTTTTATTCCTGGGTCTTGTAGCTTGAACAACAATTTCTAAGATACCAATATGTCATATAAAGCCGGGTGTGGTGGCGCATGCCTTTAATCCCAGCACTCAGGAGGCTGAGGTAGGAGGAGTGTTGTTAGTTCGAGGCTGGCTTGGGTTACAATGTGAGCACAAGGCCGGCCTGAGCTACATAGTGTGACCCTGCCTCAAAAAAAAAACTAGGGCTGGGAGTTTGGGTAAGTGCTTTAAGTGCCTGTCTGGCAGGTGTGAGGTTGTGAGTTTGATCCCCGGCGCCACCAAAAAAAAAAAATAATAATAATAATAATAATATGTAATATATTAACTAGTGCTGATTTCTTACTGTTTTTTAAAATTCTGTATTATTTCTATTCTTTTTCTCTGTTTTACTTTTTAAAAATAATAATAATAAGAAGAAATCAATGCAACTTTGTGGACAAGAGAGGATGGTGACTAACAAGGGACAGAGGGCTGAAGATGCAGTGGAATGGAAATATTTAGGACACAGCTTAGTGTCAAAGTCAACAAAACTACATCTTGAGTTAAATATTGGAGAATGGTGAATAGAGAAGAATCATTAGTGTTTTGTTTTTGTTTTTGTTTTTGTTTTGATATGGGGATGGAACTCACAACCTCGTGCCTGCTAGGTAGGAGCTTACACCACTAAGCTAAATCCCTCACCCTGAATAAAGAAAAATCAAGAATTGCTATGGTCAGGGGCCAAGGATATGGCTCAGTGGTACAGTGCCTGC
>RJWM01050521.1:0-10735 GCA_004363535.1 Dasyprocta punctata
AAAAAAAAAAAAAAAAAAAAAAAAAAAAAAAAAAAAAAAAAAAAAAAAAAAAAAAAAAAAAAAAAAAAAAAAAAAAAAGAAATATATAGTCTATGTAGATCATTTCTATTCTCTTGAACACCTCGGAGTGCACAGAGCATGTCTGGGAAGACTTGAGGAACAGCAAAGCCATTTCAATGGGCCTCAGTGAGGTTTTAGGGAGGAAGCCGAGGGCAGTGAGGTCTCTCACTGTGCTTGAAACCGGCAGACTATGAATTTATATCCTCAGTCATTTCAAATCCCATCTGAGAAGTAACCAAAGGATGAATTATGAACAAGAAAGAAGCAAACAGGCAAATGCAGGAAGATATTAAAATGCACCCCCGAGGGACAATAGATCTGCAGCGCCAGACTGAAATACCAGACCAAGAAGCAAACCCTGCAGGATTTAGCCCAACCACTGAACACAGAAATAAAGCTCCTGAGTCTCCAGCACCCTGGATGGAGCAGGATGGTGATGTGGAGACCGGAGGCATCTAGAAGGAATTTCCTCAGCATGAAGAGAAAAGGCAAGGGTGCTGGGGACACGCCTATCATCTTCTGAGATGTCTCAAATTCTACACCCTGACTGGCTGCCTCCAGAGAATTTCAAAGTGAGGAGGCTCTGCTGGGATGGGCAGGTGCCCGAGTTCAATAGGGAAAGGCTGAACGGGGATCCTGCGGGGGCACTGGGCATCATGTTCTTCTCAGAGCCTGTTGGCGAGGAAGTCTGACCGCCATTAACACCTGACTGCTGACAGCTTTGGAGCCTCCCCCTGGTTTTTCCCCCTTGTACCCACACCTGAACACGGTGAGAAGACAGCCTGGAGCTGCCTCTGTTAGTGACACCGAAAGGGTCACACTGTGGCCACTGCCTTCCTGAGAGAGGGGACTTTCTACCCAGCATCTACCTCTAAAGGCTGATCTCCTTTCATTGCTCTCTCCAAATATCCTCCCTGCCACCCCCAGACATTTCAATTAGGTGAGTTGCAATCCTTTTCATGCCACCTTGGAACATGGTGCTATCATCTGTCTGAAAAATTGAAACAAACTTTGGATGAGGATCCCTGTACCTCTCCAGAGGAATCCTGATTCCACATGATTGGGACACCAGAGTGACCTGGCCTTGACTGAGAGGAGTCACAGGGATCAAGAGGTCCTGGGGTCTTCAGAAAGTCAGGGATGAGCTGTAGGAATGGACATTTCCTCACTCAATGAGGAGAAACTCACCAGAGAGGAGAATCAGCCTCGCACATTGTCCAGGCCACCTAGGCACAATGCCAGGCTTCTGGTCCACCCGATCAGAAAGACCTTTCTTTCCTTTCTTCTTACTGTTCTCTCCATGACCAGAAGGGCCCTGCCAAACGTTTCAGAACAGATGAGGAAGGAGAATCACAAAGAAGGGAATCCACACCCCTCCCAGAGAAAAATTGCTTACAATTCCCTCTCTTTGGTGTCTGCACCGAGGCACCACCCACACGACACTGTGTAGTGACGCAGGATTTACAACACACATCCCATACGCCATCTCTAGCTCTCATGGCAGAATTAGAGTCCATCAGTGCAACATATATGCACACATGACGCTTTTTAAGTGTCTTATCAAGCACTTTCCCATATGCTTCATGGCATCTATGGTAGCCCAATCACACCACTGACTCACTTCCAAAATGCTAATAGCTATCCAGGTAGCTAGTGCAGACCTGCAGCTCCAGCTACCCCAGAGGCTGAGGCAGCACAATTGCAATTTCAATGCTAACCTGGGCAAACTAGTGAGGCCCTACCTCAAAATAAAAAATAAAGAAGGCTGGAAATGTAGCTCAGTGGTAGCATACCCCTAGGTCGGACCCCTGATACTGCAATCAAACAAGCAAATCAAATCAAATCAAATCAAATCAAATCAAATCAAATGCTGAGAACTAGAACCTCCACAGGATCTTTGTCTTGTTCTTTAGTTTTGTAAATTTTGCTGCTAAAAAAGACTTTCCTTTCTGTGCTTGGAGGATTAGGTCCAGAGTACAACTCCATCCAGTAATCATGCTGCTTGTCACTTTGCAAGATTGACATCAGAATTCTAGCAGACCTCCCCACCCAACCCCAGCTTTAAAATCTGCAGAAGTCCTATTGGCTGGGAGATGGCATAATAAAGGGACAATTGGGCAACGGAATCAGAAAAGGCTAGCCCCAATTTTGGCCTTGTGAGCTTAGGTATAGTTTGATTCTTTGCATGAGTTTTCTAACATAAGAATTCATCTGCTGCAAGACCAACACTCTGTAGACACCAACTGAGATCATTCTACAGACAGGTTAGCACCCTGCCTGAGATGTAGGTAGCATTCATCATCACATATGTTTACTATTGCCTCTGGTGGTGGTGTTTTGGGTGTGTCTGATGCCCACACCCTGAATATTTGCTCATAATGTTGAAGAGTGCAGCACAACCAAGGGTAAAATTCCCTCATGAAAACATTGATTCACTTAGTCAGTTACCATAATAATTAATTCTCCTGCAATATTTTATATACAACCCATTATTTTCACATTTCTGTAATCGACAAGCATACTAATGTGTTCATTTTCAATCTTACCTTAGACCTCAAGTCATTTTGTTTTCATCATGCACACATAACCTACTAATTGGTGTATAAAATAACGCTGCTCTGCCCACCAGTTTCTTAGGAAGGTGACCAAAATGGGGTTTCAGCCACTTATGGGTGATGTGATCCAAAATGTCTTGGTCACACGTGAACCTGTCAATGAATGCAGGGAGAAAGAGCTCATTGTTCCTTCTGACCTGTCTTGAGTTTGGTTAGAATGATGACTGACACATCCATGGTCACAGTCTGCACAAAGAGTTTCAAGAGTCATGGTGGAGCTGAGCAAGTTAGGGGAGAGCCGGCACACAGATTGGAGTATGATCAGGAACAGAGAAAAATGAAGAGGACATGGGACTCTATATAGTCCTCTTAGAAGAGAACCATTATGGTTTAGATATAAATGCCCCACAAAGTAGGTCTTTTAGAAGGTGATTAAATTTTGGGGTGACTTGCTCTTAGGCAGTAGGGCATGGTTGAAGTTGGGTCGCCGGGGCCCTGATCTGGATGAGGGTGTTCTTGCCCCTGGCTCCTCCCTTCTCTGTTTCCTGGAGGTCATGAGTTGAGCACCTTTTCCTTTGCTAAGCCCATCTGCCGTCTTGCTTCTGCACTGGAACTGGCCAGCCATGTACTGAAACTGTGAGACAAAATAAAACTCTTGTCCTTTATGTTGTGGACGTTGGGTATCATCCTAGTGATGGGAAAGTGACTAAGACAGAAACCAACTACCAACCACAGGAATCCAACAAAAGGACAAGTCCCAGGCAAAAGCAAACTATGAGAGCTGGGCCCACTAAGGAAACAGCATCACAGAAGCAGGGTCTATCCCTGCGTTACTCAGGCAACCAAGTAGGTCTACTGTCCCTTGCCACAAAGATGCTGGCCACACTCCTCTTGATGCACTCATAAGCTCTGACCAGCTTGCTCTGGGCAGAGCAGCTCCCATAAATACCAAGGCCTCATGGTCTTTATTTTTTCAGAGGGTCTGATTTCTTTTGTGCCCAGCTCCACACAGCTGATGGGAATAGCAGTGTCTAAGGAGGTGCACACATACCCAGTGATAGTCAACTTACTTTTCAACTCTGCTTCAGAATACTGGACTAACTGCTGACTTCTTGATTGCCTGGATGCAACCCTCAATATCTGCGATTACTAGTGCCCTGGATCCTACCAGGCCCAGGGTCCTCCCATCCCCCACTGCTGTTGGCAGCCCAGGACAGCAGTGGACTAGCACCTCTCCTCACTTGCTCATCACCTTGTCAAGTGCTGCCGGTGAGTGCTCCTGTCACCCCACTGGGGTGAGTCACCTGTCTCCTACCAGGACTCAGATCCAGCTTTCCTTTCTCTTTTAAAAATATAGAAAGAGGAATAATAATACTTTTAAGGCACTAAATTCTAAGGACTCAATTTAATTGGGAACTTCAATAGGTGGGTTAACTCAATAAAATGACTATAATCATCCTGAGGAGGGCCTGTTGTATTATTGCTTCGTTATTCTGCTTACACTTGTGCATATAAAAGCACACATTTGCTAATGATAAGTGGGATTCTTTCATAGTGAAAATGAGGTGTAAATCAGGTAATTATGTTGTACTCAAGAGCAAGAGAGATATTTAGTAGCTGCTATATTAGTCAGAGTTCTCCAGAAAGATGGACTCAATGGGATAAGTGACGAGGAATTACTAGGGAGAAAGGATCCCATGGTCTCTGAGGCTGAGAAGCTCCATCACCAGCCAGTTGCAGGCTGGAGACCCAGAGAAATGGATAGCGTAGCTCAGTCCAATCTGGAAGTCTTGGAACCTGAGAAGTTCCTACTGAAGCAACAAGACTGAGGCCAAAGGCCAGAGAGCCCTTGGGGGTCCTTGTGAAAATCTCAGAGCTCACAGACTAAAGAACCTGAAGTTCTGAAGTCCAAGGGTAGCAGGTGAAAGGTGCCACCCTTACTCTTGTTCTTTGCTTTCCATCCAGGCCCCAGTCCACTGAATGACCACCCACGCCACGATTGTGTTTTCCGTACCTAAACTGCTGCCCAACATACTACATTGCACTAGGGACATCATCAGAGACTCAACCAGAGGTGATGCTGTACCAGTTCTCCAGGAATCCCTCCATCTGGTTAAGATGACACAACACTTCTTTAAACAGAGTGGGTTAATAAGTACTATGCAGGAGCTAGGGAGGGGAAAAAAAAAAAACACACCTGATCTGAGGAAGAAACATTGAAGTTATCCCAAAGCACACATTTGTCCAAATAAAGTCTGATTGGATCTGTTACTAGGAGCTTCTATAGTTTAAATCTTAAATGTCTCCAAAGATCCATGATCTTATATGCACTTAAAGATTCGGTCCCTATCCCATGCCACTAACAGAAGGTTATGGAAACTTCTAAAGGTGGGGCCTGCTTGGAGATCTCAGGGTCGTTGGGAAGGCCTCCCAAGGAGAATGGAGGCCGCATTCCATTCTCCTCCCATATCTTCTCTCTGTCTCCTCCATGAGCTAAATGTCTGTACCACCTCTATTACTTGACAAGTATACCATGGTAACACAGGATGGTAATGTTTGGGGAACATGAAGCAAAGTGATCATTCCAAATTTTACAAATTTATTTTTAAAAACTAAACCTAATGAAATACCAAACTTTCCAATTTTCATTATATATCATTTGGCCATACACACTCCCATTTCTTAAAGTCTCAGTAAACAATATTCTGAACAAAATTTAACTTTTGAAAGGGTTGTTCTTATAATTGTCCTTCTTATAATCATCCACCAGTCTGCTTTTTCCTGCTTTATTGCTTGGCTACTTTTTAGTCTTTATGCAACAAAACAAATAATTCTGTATTTTATGATATGAAAATATAGGCAACAGAATATTTCAATATATATTATATTGAATATAAAATATATTTCAATATATAATATTTTTTATCTCAAAGTGATACCATATTTTATGATTAAAAGCCCGTTTTAGTTTCAGCTTTTAAAGGGATTTCTGGGTACACTTGTGTGCCCGATGCTGGGGTTTCCCACAATCCACTTGCACTTCCTCCTTTATGGAAGATCATCATCTGGTTCCAGAAAGTACCTTCTCTATAGTGTTCTCAGCAGTTTCCCTTTGAGAGACGCAGCTGGTGGGGGACAAACTTCCCCAGAAAGGAACCCAGTCCCCCTTCCTTTCCTGCACCTCAGTCCCTGCAGGTTTTCTCTGAGGCTTCTCCATCCCTCACAGACCGGGAACCCTACTTCAGAGACACTAATCACCCTTGAACCGGAAGTGATACTTAGTGGCATTGAAAGTCAGAACAGACAGACCACTGAAGCGTTTGGGTTCATAGCTAACGTTTTGGGGCTGCTCATGAATTGCTGGCAATGAGTAGCAGAGCTGTACAAATGCTACCTCAGTCCTCTTGGTTACCTCACAAAGTGGGCCCAGCTATTACAAAACATCATCTCCACCTCACAAACAAGCCAACTGAGAGGCACGGAGGGTTGGAATAGTCATACCAAGCGGATCTAAAGGGAGACAGCCGCGTCCTAAGACACAAGCCGCTAATTTGAAGAAGATTCTTTCCAGCACTTGAGGGTACGATGTAACATTTCCTGAGAAATTTAAAGGCAATTAGTTCCAAATATACTGAATATACATAATGATTTTAATGTGGCCCTCCAGCAGTCTAGTAATAAATTAAAACATCTGGGGCTGTGAATGTGGCTCAGTGGTAGAGTGCTTCCCCAGCACGCAGGAGGCCCTGGGTTTGATCGCTAGCACCGCAAAAACAAAACAATAAAATACCTGTTCCTTTTTAAAATCCTGTTGCCACTTTATAATACCATTTCCTCTGCACAATCGACAGCTCTTTCTCTCCCCCTGACTCCCTCCCCATGGGGGTGAAATCCCAGTGTTTGACCCTCATAGCAGCTCATCCTTCAGACAATCTGTCATGTGCTTTATTTATTACCCCTTCCCTGGAGAAAGCCAGTTGGTCTTTTTAGTATTTAATCCTGCACAAGAGGGCACTTGGTTTATGATCTGGAACAAAACGGTTTAGCTCGTTCTTGTGATGAGTCAAAGGATGACAGGGTATTTTCCCTCTGTATTGGAAGAAGAGCTGCCTCATCTCCCTTGGCACTGGCAAGTGAAATTGACTTGGGCCAAAGGGATCTATTCCCTGTCTCCCCAAGTGGGCCGGGTTTCCCTGTGGCCCCCTTATTCCCCTCTCTGTGCCGTTAACCCCCTTCACCTGGCCTCCGGTTGTGTATTAGAACCTCTATGGCAATCCCTAGCTCACGTTCCCGCGAGGTCTCTTCTCGAGCACTTAGGGAAGTCAGGCACTCATTTGACTTTCCCTGTGCTAAAATTTGCACTCAGATTTTAACCTTACTGAGGCACAGAAAGACTGGGTTCTGCATCCCCTCACCGTCCTGGCTGTTGCAGAGGATCACAGTTTTGCCCGTTTACAGATTCGCTTCCTCTTCTTGTTCCTTTGTTTCAGGGGCCTCCAGTTTTGACAGTCCAGCCCCTTCCCACCCCACATCCGGCCAGCAGTGATGACCCTGGCTCTGTGCACAGACCCTCCCATCCATCACGTGACCTCAGATTAATACAACAACCTCCTGGATACTTGCTCCCAGGCCGCCAGCCTAACAGAAGATTCTCATCCCGCAGCCGGCCTGGGCCTTTTGGGGTTTTAGTGCTGCATTTTTGAGCAGATGTATAGAGACATGATTCACATCCCATGCTACTCACCAGTTTAAAGTGTACAATACCACGGGCTTTTATTTTTAGCACATTCAGAGTTGTAGAACCACCATCGCAATCAATTTTAGAACCCCCTCCCAAGGCAGCCCTTTGTCATCACCCCCTAATTTCCCCTCCCCAATTCCCGTACCCACTAATCTGCGGTCTGTCTCTGGATTTCTCTGTTCTGCTGTCTCATACACCATAAACGGAATCATCTGGTGTCTAGCCTGGTGCATCTGGTTTCTTTCACTTAGAATCGGGTCTTCAGGGTTCATTCGCGTTTTAGCATCTACACAATTCCTTGTTTCTTTTTATTGCTAATTTGCGTCCCACCACATGGATAGAACACATCTTATTTATCCATTTATGAGTGGATGGAAATTCGCACTGCTCCCACGTTTGGGCTGAGTTGAAGCGCTGCTGTGGGCTTCTCTGCGCAGTCTTTCATTTCTCCTGGCTCCATACCTGGGCACAGACACGCTGGGTCACGTGACAGTGCGGTGTTTAACCTCTTGAGAAACATCCGGACTAGTACTGGCTTTTGCAGCCCGTGTACTAAAATTGGAGCGATACAGAGAAGAGTAGCAAGGCCCCTGGGCAAGGAGGACACGCAAATTCACTAAGGGTTCCATATTTAAAAAAGAAAAGAAAAGAAAAGTTCCACACTGTTTTCTCGAATCAGCTGCACCATTTTACGTCCCCACCAATCTACGAGAATCTCGATTTCGCCACACCCTTGCCAGTGCTTTTCAGAAAATGATTATTTCCATCCTGCTGGATGTGAGGCTGCGTCTTGTTTCCCTAATAATTAATGACTGTAAGCATCATTTCACATCCCATGTCACTAGCTATTAGAGAAATGTGATTTGCATTGGCCATTTCTAGGTCTTTGGAGGATTATCAATGCAGATAATTTGCCTGTTTTAATTGGATTATTTATTATATCATTGACTTGGAAGAATTCTTTGTGTAGTCTAAGTCCCATACGACATGTGTGATTTGCAAATAGGTTCACCCATTCTGTCTTTTTACAATCCTTTTAAAACACATCTCTTCAGTCCGCTGGTCTTCCTTCTCCTTAGAGAAGCCCGTCATGAGCACCACAGCTTCATGTGCTCCTGTGAGTTCTGCTCTGATTTGCAAGATGTATTTGACTTCATTCCTTAGAACTCCTAGATCACTCACTCTGGCCCAGACACAGGGCTTCCCGAATGGCCCTCACGCCTCAGGGCCTTTGTGCCTGCTATTCCTTCTCCTCTCTGATATCTGCATGGCTTCCTCGCCTCTTCAATGTCTTTCTTGAAACAGAAGTTTCTCTACGGACTCTTCCTGGCCCACTCCATGTAACCAGCAACCGGCCCTCTACCCTGCTTTCTTTGGTTTTTCTCCACAGTGCTCACCACTCCGACACATCTTATATGCACTCATTTGACTTTTTATCTTTTGCTTCCCCCAGTGAGAGTATGATTTCACAAATTCAGGGTTTATATTTTGTTCATGGTTGGAGCCTTATCCCCTACAATAGAAACATCAGGTTTGAAGCACTAATTATGCTCCTAAAAACCTAGAAGGAAATCAGAGTTACCAGCATTCAAAATCTATTCCAGGTTGGATTAAAGAACACATTTCCTTAAGTACATAAGTACATTGTGTTGTGTAGCAAAAATGGTTCTTACAAATTTGCCTGTTTTACATGTTTCTTATCAAATTTTTTGGCCTTATTCTCAACAAACTACAAGGGAGCAACCCAAAAGAGACAATTATACCAATCAAAAATAGCAGGGAAAGAAGGAATGAGCATAAAAGAGAAAAAAGATGATCTTAAAATTCCCTTATGCTGTAAAGGGGAATGGTGATGCTATATTCCTGGCCAATACAGAAAATCAATCATGAAAGTAAACATTGTTTATAGGTCCTCTGCCTGGTGGCTCACAAGTCCTTCTTTGTGTTTGCTTACTGAATTGATGTGGTGTTTTTCTTTCCATAATTTGGAAACCAACCCAAGGAAGCAATTTAATCCTCCCAATTTACTTCTGTTCCTCGCTGCCATTATTTGCAATGAACCCGGTTCATTCTGTAATTTCATGGTAGATTGACAGCTATGGTCAAGGAGGACCAGAGGAGAACAGCCACTTCCTTCTGTTATATAACAATTCGTGGCAACCTACCTATGAGTCTGTCAGATCTCCAGTGTTATGGTTGATACATTGTGTCAATATGAGAAGTTTAGAAGTTTAACCAAGAGACTCAGCAGGGAGCCAGGGTTCTTACTTCGTAAATATCCTCATCCTGTGCAGGAGGACTGTAAAGAGATTTTGTGAGTGCTACCTCTGCCCTAGGGAGTAGGGGGTGACCTGCATACACTATAAGGGAGGACAAGAGGTTGGTTTCCACCCTTTTTGCTCTGGTTGCTACCCTAAAGTGTTGCCCTGGTGCCATGCCACCCTGCCTTGGAACCAGCTGATCATGGACTGAAACCTCCACAAACAGTGAGCTAAATAAACCTTGCCTTCCTTCATTTTGGGTGTTGGGTGTTTTGTCCCAGCAACGAATAAAAAGTAACCAAGACAACCATCTTACCTCTCTCCAGGCTCCTCTGTACCAGGAGCATGGGGCAAGACCCTTTGAGTCTCCACCTCCACAGCTGTGACTGTGCCCAAGATGCTACGGTTTCTAGCTGGATTAGTGCAGCAGCCTCTTGGTTGGATATCCCTGCTTCCCTCTTGCTGTGAGAAGCAACAGGGCAGCTACTCTCTTCCCCACCAAGTAGCCAGACTGATTCATCCAAGGCCCCCTTCTGCCCCAAATGCTCCGGGACTCCCTGCTTCATTCAGAGGAAAAGTCACAGCCCTTACAGCAACGTGACCAGCCAGCCCATCAGGCTCATCACTGTCTCAGTTTCGCAAGCCCTGGAGTAGACGATTCCCACCTGAGGACCACTGTATTTGACAGTGCTGTGTCTAGAACATTCTCACAGACCTTTGCCTGGCTCTCTCCCACAGATCCTTCAGATCTGCTTTTGAATTACACCGTTGCCGG
The DNA here is from genome assembly GCA_004363535.1 of Dasyprocta punctata. NCBI lineage: Eukaryota > Metazoa > Chordata > Mammalia > Rodentia > Dasyproctidae > Dasyprocta > Dasyprocta punctata. The sequence continues at coordinate 10,393 of RJWM01050521.1, forward strand.
TGAGGTCTTCCCCAGTTACCAGGTTTAAAATTGCAACATCATTCCCAACCCAACACCCTGTGTAACGTGTCATGTGCTCTATTTAATATAGTTGGTGATGTGTTCTATCTCCCCATTGCACTCTGAGGGACATGAGACCAAGGTTTTTTTTTTTTATTTTGTCCACTGTTTCTTAGTACCTGACATATGTGGGTACTCAATACCTGTGCATGAATGTATTAAATGAATGAATGCATGTTAGCTGCCTACATACTACTAGGCAGGCTGCAATAAATGACACCTGGATAGTATTTTAGCAACATAGGAGGGGGTATGTGCTTTTGTCTCCTGGCTACATACCTAG
>RJWM01050522.1:0-10581 GCA_004363535.1 Dasyprocta punctata
CCCTCCCCAATCAAAGGCCCAATATAAAAATGGGGAACTGAAATGTACAGACACCTCAAAAAGGAAGTACAAACAGCCAATAATACAGGAAAAAATGTTCAGCCTCTCTGGCCATTAAAGAAATGCAAATTAGTCCTTCCTGTGGGCAGCCAGCATGGGCAGAGAGCCAGCAGATCTGCCTCTGCCTGTGGGTCACTGACAGTAGAAGGCTTCCTTCCTGCAGGCAGCCAGAGGGAACAGGGACACACAGCCAGGTTAGCCCTGTGCACCCCACCCGCAGGCCACCACTGGAGGCCCTTGCTCCCTTCAGGCAGCCATCACCCACCCGGAGAATCAGACAAACACACCCCTGTGTGCCTGCCACCATTGGGAGAATCCCAGTGTAGACACGCAGGCTGAGAGAAGCAGCCCCACCACCATGCACCCCTGGCCATCGGGGAAGCCCCAGTGTAGCTGCACAGGTCTGGAGAAGCCCTCCCCACACCCTGCCATCTCCCTGTAAACCTGGGGTCAGAGGAACACAGGTGCCTATCCCATTCCCCTACACCACGGAGGGGTAGCCAACATGGGGAGTGCCTGGGACCCCACAACCAGCTTGTTGGGTGGAACCCAGGAAAATGTCAAGAGGAAAGAGCAAAAGGCAATCTCAGACCTCCAGCCCACACAGAACAAGTCTGGGAGATAAAGTCATGGAAGAAAATGAAAGTCACACACCTGAGACCTCTAAGAAAATAACAACTGAAGTACCGTCATGAGACTGTAACAGTAATCAGATCAGAAATAATGTCTCAGGTAAAAGAAGAAATGAAAAACATGAAGAATTGCTCAGTGTATCTAAAGAAGACATAGATAAAAAAGAGGAGCATAGGAAAATGATGGAAACCTTGAATGAACAATATAGAAAGGAATTACAATGCATGAAACAGATTCAAAAAGATACCTAGGAAATTAAAAAGTTGATTGAAAACTGGCAAAACCACGTGAAAGAGACTGAAGACAGACTTTCAGACCTTGAAGACAGGATTGCAGCTAGCAATCGTGAAAGGAAAGGTATTTTAAAAATAACACAGAGCCAGGAAATAACAATTCAACAGCCTCAAGACAATGCAAAGAGAAACAATTAAAGAGTGATAGGCATCAATGAAGAAGCAGGGGTCAACATAAATGAAATATAAAGGCTATTTACAGAAGTAATAGCAGAAAACTTTCCAAACATGGGGAAAAAGTCTGGCATACAGACAGGCTAGGCATATAGAACTCCAACCAGCCATAACCAAAGTAAATCTACACCCAGACAAATAATAATCAAAATCCCAGAAATTCAGCACAAGAACAGAGTATTAAAAGCTGTTAGAGAAAAGAAACAGATCGCCTATAAAGGAAAACCAATCAGAATCATGGCAGACTTGTCAACACAAACCATCAAATTAAGAAGAGTTTGGAGTGAAGTGTTTCAAATCCTGAAAGAAAACAACTTTCAGCCAGATATGGTGGTGCACACCTTTAATTCCAGCATTTGCGAGGCTGAGGTAGGCAAAGTGTTGTAAGTTCGAGGCTGGCTTGGGCTACAACGTGAGTGCAAGGCCAGCCTGAACTACATAGTGCGACCCTGCCTCGAAAAAAATAGGGCCAGGAGTTTGGTTCAGTGGCTTAAGCACCTACCTGGTTGTGAGTTCAAACCCTGGCGCCAAAAAAAAAAAAAAAGAAGGAAGACAACTTCCAACCCCCATTGATGTACTCTGCAAAATGATCTTTCAAAACTGATAGACAAATAAGATACTTCCATGATAAGGAACAACCGAAGGAATTCGTGACCACCAACCCAACGCTACAGAGTGTGCTGAAAGATATTCTAGAGAGATAAAGATGACCATGGTTCCAGGAGCAGCAGCAGAGGAGGATCGCCAAACAGGACAGGCAATTGAATGAAGCGGGGAAGTAGAGGGCCAACAGCAGGAGGACAGCATGGCAGAGGTGAACCAATGTATGCTGGTTATAACTATTAACCATTGATATAGATGGCCTCAATTCAACAATAAATAGAAACACAAGGAGAGTGGGTCAAGAAACAAGATCCATCAATATACTGTATGCAAGAAACACCTTTAACTCAAAAGGAAATTCATAGACTGAAAATCAAAAGGGAGAAAACACTTGTTCCATGTGACAGGAGACCAGAAAGAAGGAAGGGTAACTTGCGCATCAGTCACAGAACAGATAAGAAAACTATGGTATTTTCATATAATGGAAAGCTACCCAGCTATAAAGCAGACAATCTCTGGGCTATGGTAGGTAAATGGATGCAACTGGAAGTCATGTTCATGGGTGAAACAGTTTGAACTCATGTGGGTGAACACTAGCATAAAAAACTGAAGGACTTAGTGGGATCCAAAAACACAATAGATATTATAAAAGTGATAGGGGAGGAAACACCTAGGAGGTGTTAATGTTAACTTCTTATTGTCTTGTCTTGAACTCCTATAATGTTTTCACAATTTTGTGAGCTCTGTCTTGTTTTGTTAGATTTTACTGTGTCTGATGATCTGGGCAGCTATTTTGAGCATAATGGGATATATTATGGTAATCATGGTTGGTTTCCTATTATTTTGTTTTGAAGTCCCATAATGCTTTCATTCTTTTGTTTTGATTGGTTTTATACTATTTTGTTTTGCTTGATTGTATTATGTGTAAGGGTATGGACAACTATTTCAAAGTAAACAAGAAACAGAAAACTTGATTTCCTGTTGTCTTGTTGTGAGATCCTGTGTTGCTTGCGTTATTCTGCTCTGATTTGTTTTGTTTTGTTTTGTTTTATTCTCTTTAAAATGAAAAAAAGAAATGCAAATTAAAACAACACTGAGATACCATTTCACTCCAGAAAGACTGGCTGTCATCAAGAAGTCAAATAATAGCAAAGGCTAAAGAGGCTTGGGGTGGGGAGAGGAAGATTTCTACATTGTTGTTGGTAATGGGAACTAGTACGACCAATATGGAAATCAGTACGGAGGGTTCTCCAAAAATTATTCCCCTTCTAGGTATCTTCCCTAATGAGTTAGGGTATCACAGTGATTCACGCATACCCATCTTTTTAGTAGCACAATTCGTAATAGCTGTATCTTGAAAGCAACCTATATGTCCATCAAAAGAGGACTGGATAACAAAAATGCTGTATTTACACACAGAGGAGTATTACTCTGCTACAGAGAAGGATAAATGTGAGTCATTTGTACTGTAGTGGCTGGAGAGGGTAGATTTTATCTAGGGTTTGTAAATGTATATAAATGAAGAATTACAGATATAAGTTTAGAGGGAGAAGCTTTGTTAGAAAGAGGAAAGAAGTAAGGAAATAGGTCATTACCTTGTTGGAGTAAGATAGCGAGCCCAGAATCTGTGGTCAAGAGTTTTTACTTTTAGGGGCCAGGGATTTAGCTCAGTGGTGTAAGAACCTGCCTGGCAAGCACGAGGTCATGAGCTCGATTCCCAGTTCCAAAAAAAAAAAAATTTTTTTTTTTTTACTTTTAGTTTCTTTTATTACTCTATCTTGAGTGTTGTTGTAACTCAATTGTCTATTTTGGGCTTTGAGACGGCTGATTTTGCCACTGTCTCTTTTTATTATCTATGTGTACATTTTTGGATAAACTTTTCTCGGTTTCTTTGTTTTTGTCAAGGTGATATCTGTGAGAATTCTAGCAGAACCTCACATTTAAGGCTGAGTTAGTGAAAAAGATACATGCACCTGTTAGTGCATTAATATGGTGAGAATAATAAAATCTATACTATATATTCATATGTGGGTGTGTGAGTGTCCAGGTGTGAATATGTGTTTTATATACTGAGTGTTCATAATGGAACCCCCACCCTTTTGTGGTTTTTAGTATTTAACTAGAAGAGGAAAACAGGAATTGGGACCATGGTGCCAAAGCAAGGTGGACTGCTTATCAGTTTTCTCGGCTTTTCTTAATTCTCTCTCTGCAGTGAGGGTTTAACTCTTTTTAGTCAAGCTTTGTCAGAAACCTCACTAAGACCCTTATCTTCCCTGCCCAACTCCCAGCCCTCCCTGCGGCAGGAAAATGGGTACGTGTCGAGACCGCCGCGTTTAGTGAAATCGGTCAGACATGAGCTGAAGTATCCCATGGTCTCTCTTTATGTGGAACCCAAAATATAAATCAATTAGAGTGCAAAATGACAGGTAGGCAGTAGGGAGCAGGGAGGTAGATGGAGCTTTTCAATGGGAAGAGCGCCAAGGGCCAGAAGGAGGGGCCGGGAAGGGAAGGGGACGGGAGAAGAATCCAGGTGTGTTACAGCCACACACCTGCTACTCCGTGAAAGTGACAACTATGTACCGCAAATATATACAGATTAAAAATAAAAAATAAAACTAGCTTTTTCAAAAGCAGCAAGTTTTATTGGGGTTAAATTATGTATTATTATGAGCCCATGAAGCTAGTCTGAGATGCAGATACAGGCTGAATATCCCTTATCTGAACTACCTGGGACCCGAAGAATTTGAGATTTGGGATTTCTTTTTTCCCTTCTGATTTTGGAACACCTGCATAAACATGGTGAGATTCCTCGGGAGAGGCCTCAAGTCTAAACACGAAATTCGTTTACGTTTCACACACTCTTACACACATAGCCTCAAGTTTGTTTTACACATCTTAACATTTTTCTGCATGAAACGAGGTTTCGGGGTGTGGGATTTTCCCCTTGTGCCCTCTGTCCACACTCAGAGAGGCCTGCAGGGCAGTTCAGAGTTCTGATTTTCAGGTTAGGAATGGTGGAGCCTCTCTGCTAAGATGGTCTTGTTCAAACCCAGCTTCCCACGGTATGGCTGTGCTCGGGACCCAGCGGCTCGCCCAGGGCCTCTCAGCCCTTTGTGTCCGGCCAGATCACTCGGAGCTCCCGCAGGAAGCAGAAGAGGCGGGGAAGCCAGGCGAGCAGCTGCAGGAAGCCCGGGGGGATGGCTGGAGGGACCCACGCTCCGCTGAGAGCTTCCTGCTTCCCATGTGGCCTCACCGACTCTGGAAGAGGAGATCCCCTCTGTGGCCCCTGACAAATGCGGTTCTTCCTGAGCTGTTTTCTCTCCCGAGCTGTCGTCCCCATCCTTTCCTTCCCTGGAGGCGCTGGAGAAGAAGGTTGCTCCCTTACCCACCGGGAGGTGACTTTCTGAAGGACGTGGGGTGTGTCGTGGCGAAGCAGAGAGGCCTGGGGTTCAGGTGATCCCTCAGCACATATTCAGGAAGTGCCTCTGTGCTAGTGCCTGGGGACCTCAGAAGGGACATAGGACAGTGGTCCCTGGCCTCGTGGTATCCATGGTAACCACCATCTCTTACAAAGACACAGCAATGCCCCCAAAATGCCTATAAAACAGAACCCATTAGACAAGAATTAGAGGCAACAGGGGCCAGTGCTGAGGGTCACCACTGGGTCTTCAGAAGGGATCCTAGGGGAGCCACAACCGGACCTTGAGGACCACAGGAAGCCCACTCGGATGAATAGGAACAAGTCCTGGGGGAGGAGGCCGAATTCCGGCCACTGGCGGTGGCTGCCACTACAGCAACGACTGCCCAGAAGGACAAGGATGTGGTCTCCAAGCCCAGGGGGCCAGGGAAGGGGCCAGGGCCTGAGACAGGGTCTGGGAGGGTGGCAGTATCTGGGGTCAGTGCTAATTTACGTCCTCCACATCTTCGAGATCAGAGTGTGTGGATTCAACCAACCTTGGATGGAAGTTTTTCAGAAAAAACAATGAAAAATAAAAATGCGTATAAAAGTGCTGCATAATAACCATTTACATAGCCTGACTCTGTCTTATGTATTATGATCTAGAGACGCTTTAGACTTCAAGGTTTGTGGGAGGAGGTATGTAAGTCCTACGTAAATACTACATCGTCTTACACAGAGAGACCTGGACACCTATGGTACTGACGTCTGCCAGGGTCCTGGAGTCCCCTGCGAAGGACATCGAGGAAGGAGGAGTGACTGTGGCCTGGTGCCACCCTCTTCCCCATGTGCCCTGGCGCCATCTTGGAGAAAGACAGAGGAGGGAAAGGAAGCTGAGAGATAGACCAGTCATGTTGGCCTAATGTCTTAGTCACTTTTCTCATTGCTGAGACACAGTACCCCACAGTACCTCCACAACTGGGAAAGGGAGATGCTTATTTTGGTTCATGCTTTAGTTCACAATCAGCTGGCTCCAAGGCAGGACAGCGTAGCACAGGGGCCTGGCAGATGAAAAGGGGCTCCCGGCATGGCAGCCCGGGAGCGAAGAGAGGAGGGAGGGTCTGGTAGCTTCTGGGTCTCTCCCCCACCATGACTGACCTGTTCCAACCAGAGCCCACCTCCTAACAGCAACTAGCTGTACGCCCCATAATCCACTCACCTCCCCCAGTCCACCGACGGGCACACGAGACCTTTGGGGGACATGAAGATCCTCTGGGTTCTCAGGCCTTTCGCCCCAGACTGGGAATTATACCATCACCTTGCCTGGGGCTGAGACTTTTGGATTTGAACTGAGCCATGATCCAGCATCCCCGGGTCTCCCATTTGTAGATGGCCCTTTGGGGACCTTCTCAGCCTATATAACTGCATGAGCCAATCCCCTAATAAATCCACCTCACGTGTCTATATCTGTATCATTTTATAAGGTGTGATCAAAGTACACAGGGAATGTTTAAAATTTCAAAAATTTAGTAAAAGACACATTGCTATTAATATACCTAAAAATACTGCCCCTCTCTTTGAACACACTTATCCCACCATCCTTTCTGATTTCTGACAGTCCTCTTTCGTGAGTATCTTTACGAAGTGTGATAAAAAACCTGGTGAATGCTGTTGCTGCATGCCTTGCAATGGAAAAGTGTACTCATAAAAACATAATACTGTGTCCTCATCCACCTCATTCACTGCATCTGGCACTGTGCAACTTCTGGCTCTTCCCCAAAGTCAAAATGACCATGAAAGGGAAACATTCTGAATCGTTTCAGGACATCAGGGCAACCGTGGCAGTGCAACTGAAGATACTCACAAAAGAGGACTTCCAGAACTGCTTCAGAAAGAGGCAAGAACAATGGGAAGTGTGCTTGAAGTGAGGGTGAGCCCTTGAGGAGGATTAATGGCAATATGTCTCTTAGCATGATACAAAGCTTTAAATCTCAACATTCGCTGCGTTTTTTCATCGTATCTCATATCTCTTATTGTTCTCTCTGGAGAATCTTGATTAATACGGGTACTAAAGTGTCCATTGCTGAGGGTAGTAATGAGGATAAAAAAAGTTGATACAGCTGTCAGCACATCTCCTGACATAGAGTAAATGCTCAATAAATTTTTGACACTTGCCTAATTTAGTTTCCTTCCAAAAGGAAGGTTTACGATGATTTCACTTACTCCAAATTTTTTGGTGTGTTGGTAGTGTTATTATTGTGCTTTTAAAGAGAATTCTTACCTATCGTAAACTTTTGTCACTTATAAACACCTTGAAGGATGCGACAGTTCCGTGGCTCTTAGCTTGAGAGACACTGGCAGGAGAGTCACACCACAGGATAAACCAGACTTTGGGGGCTCCTGGGAGTTTGGGCTGCCTTTTCAAAAGCAGTTTCTAGAGGTCCGACGAAAAGGAAGCTTTTGGTTAAGTGTGAAGAGCTGAGCCCCTTGGGGAAGTCATTAAGTCACCCCCATGAATGTTCTCACCTGACAAACGGAGCGGAGGGAACTAGCTTCAGGCTTCTTTGCCTCTCTCCCTTCCGTCCCTTCCACCCTGGGAGGACGCAGCATGCAGGCGCCATCTTGGAAGCAGTGTCCAGGACCCTCGCCAGAACCCGAACCTGCTAACACTCTGATCTTAGACTTCCAGAACTGTGATAAATAAATTTATATTATTGATAAATTATCCAGTCTTGGATATTTTGTTATAGCACCAGAAATACCAGTGCATGCGTCTCCTGCTGTCTGCATCCACTGGTCTTATCCTCTGTCTCTTTCCGTCCCTCTATCCCCCTGCCACACACCCGGAGGAGGAAGGGCAGTGCGGTGGGTCGCCCTGCCGATCCCTGCAGGGGTGACGTCTCTGGCTCTGCTGTTTAAACAGCTCTGGCCCTGGGGCTCAGGGTGACAGCTTGTCCCCTCCCTTCTGTCTTCTCTGTTGTCGGGTATAGTTGGCTTTGCCCAAGGAGGAGTGACACATAAATTTAAAAACACATATGTAGCCATGTTTTACACTTTCAGCATTCTGATAAGATGTCAGTACATTTCCTCCACTTCGCCTCTCTGTTAGCACCGGAATTCATGTGTTAGTGCATTGAGACACACTGCAAAAGCTGAACACACTTGGCAATATGGGAGTTCCTTGCTCCAGAAGCTTTATTTAAAAAAAAAAAAAAGCGAAAGTACATCGTAATGTTGCAACGCGTGTGGCTGCCAGTGCTGAGTCAGAGTGCGGGGTCACGGACTCGCTTCTCCGTGTATGCACACCCGCACCACGGCCACCTCTGCTTCTCCACTCTTCCGCAGCCCCGGACAGCGGCCCTGCCTTCCGCCCCTCTCCATGTGGCCCCCCTCTGCCACAGACCCTGCAGGGGCCGGGGCTCTTGAGTCCCCTGTGGCCTCCTTCCTGTTTTCCTCCACTTCTCTTTCTTTCTTTCCTTTTTATCTCTCTTGATTCAGTTAGAAACCTCGGGGTGGTGACGATGACGACGATGACGATGATGATGATGATGATGTTGGTGCTAAGCACACAGCTCCTTAATGCAGCATATTCACTCACGAAACCCATCCGCCTCAGGGCCCGGGGTGTCCCGTGGGGGCCGCGTGTAGGCCTAGCACACGTGAGGCCCTGGGCTGCACCTGTGGTGCAAACAGCAGCTCATGTCCTCTAACGTAGGATGAGCTTTTTACTATTTTGTAGATAAAAAGAGTCCCTGAAAATTTCAGCAGTTTATTCAAGATTACACAATAGCAATTTATGCTGCAACTAGATCTGTGACGTGTCTCAGTTTTTACCATCACACCCTGGACTCTCAGTTTAACCAAAGGATGAAAACAGCAACACAGTCGTACATCTGAGATCACACATCTTTCTCGGCTCAGGCGCAGGCCTGCAGTTCAAGCTGCTGACATAGAAATCATTTCTCACACTCACCTGCCCTCTCACCTCCCCGAAGCACAGAGCTTGCAGTCCCTTGAGAGCTGCAGGTTTGCCTGGCTCAGGGCCTTTGCACACGCTGCCCTTTCTGTCTGAACTCTCTGTTTCTCTTTCTGCCCTGGCTAGATGCTGCTGGGCCTGCTTCAGCCCAATCTCCCTTTGTCCTGAAAGCCTTCCCGAGACGACTTCATCTGTAGCCCATGCCACAGGAGCCTCCCCTGTTCCCCATTTGCCAGGCTGGGCCCTGACAGTCTGAGTGCTTCACTGTCCTTCCGCCACAGCGCAAGCTCCTGAAGGGTGAGGCTGGCGCACAGGGCCAGGCAGATCCTGGAGGGCGCTGAGTCATGTTTGTTGAATGATTGGAAACAGCAACGCCACCTAGAAACGTGCGTTTTGTGTTTCCCAAGGGGGCCGTGTCTTGCACTTTTTGCTTTAGCGCAGGAGTTTCTGTTTTGTGAGGTGGCAGTGGTGGTGTTTTTGTTTGGATCCAGCCAGGAGCCATCAGTTGAACTTCCTGACTTTGTTGGCCCGACACATTGGATTCAGCCCATCCTCAAGAGGCCTGCTGCATTTAATTTCCTCTGTGAGGAAGAAAAACAAAGCAAAAACAAAAGTCCGTTTAACAAAGGCCAGCACAGGAAAGCTGAAACAATGGCTCCCAAACTCAGCTCCTGAGTTGCTAAAATTATTTCATATTAAGAAAGCGAGTTCCTCAAGTCCAGCCAAGGCCCCTTTCCCTCCCGGAGAGCCAGCAAGGAGCAGGCCATTCACGGTGCAGGCTGGTGGCCAAGGGACGTGGAGCAGCTGCAGGCCGGTGGTGAAAGGCGGGGCTGTCCAGGCCCTGGGGAGTGCGTCTGTCTTGTTCTGAGTGTGGGGCTACAATGGCTACGAGTCACAGCATCTTGGCATTTCAGTAGGCGAAACAGGCAGCCGTGGAAAAAATTGGCTCCAAAATGGTGACGTGAGTGCCCAGGCCAGGGCTCTGGCGGGTTGATGAGCAGGGGTCCTGGGACAAACGCTAGTAAGCCCAGAAATGTGATGAACGAGGTGATATAACCAGGGCCACCAAGCCTTGACTCTTGCCCCTCTAGCAATGCCTTTGTTCTATGTGTGCAGATGATTTTAGAAAAGTTACAATTATTGGTGCTTGCAAAAGTATATTTTCTCCATGCATTCCTGGCCAAACTCTCCTGCTTGTGACCTCACAGGGGACCTCAGCTTGACCCAGGGTGGCCTGAGATGTGGTCATTTTTGTGCCTCAACCCTCCAGACAAAGAGTCTCCATAGAAATTCACTTTCAGGCTCCACCCTGGTTCGGGAGTTCTCTAACAGACTTCCTTCCTGCTGATCTCCAGCGTCCGCTCATCCTTTCTACTGTGTTGTGAGACACAAGCTCAGAATCCCAGTACCCTGGGGACAGTGCTCCCATTGGCAAACACAGCGAA